>QJPP01004672.1:0-135513 GCA_003996215.1 Jaltomata sinuosa
AGAGAGAGAGAGAGAGAGAGAGAGAGAGAGAGAGACTGTATAATTAGAATACAAATTTTATATAATGAAATACTAATAAGTTTATATTATCAACAAAAACAATCAGTTGAAAATATTTTTTGTTGTCCTTACTACACAAAGTGTAAAACTTTGTAATAGGGTCTTATTCTTGGAGAGTACATATCTTGAATTTGAAGAAATACTTAATTGAAATATTAAAATAAGCAACAAAAAAGTTTTCTATATATATGTGCATCATTCAAACTTCTATACTTCACCAAACTAATTGACCATCTCTCTTGACGAATTCCAAGACCATTAAGCTTCCTTCTTCATCTTGATGAACTTGTACCAAACTAAATTGACCATCTCCCTTTGATGAATATTTCACTACCATCAAACTTTCTTATTCATCTTGATCGATTTCTGTTTGGCTATTATGATACAAGAAAAAATTTGAAAGAATATATTTTTGATCTTCATCAAAGTGATGGTCATATTTGTCACATCACTTTTTTTATGTCACCTCTTTTGATTATTAAACACATGGTGGATGAATAAAATGAAGGAAAAAAATCAAAAAGAAAAGAGAAAAAGATATACTAATTAAAAAAAAAGAAGGAAAAAATAAAAATATTCATCCAACAAGTCCATAGATCATTGTTATTTATAGAGTGTTTAAACCATAAGAATATATATATATATATATATATATATATATATATATATATATATATATATAGGAGGGTTTTAAAAATGGTGTGCCGTGGCGCTCTATATGACCTCCATTCCTATTTATCTATTTTCTCATTTTTTTGGACTTTCCTGCCAATTTTTTCTATATAATTTATTAAGTAAATTACTTTTAAAATCACAAAAAAATGCTTATCTAAAGTTCATGTATGAGTAATCAATTCAAATCAATAAAGTCCAAATAACCTTTTTCCTACCCACGTAAATTTTATTTATTTTCTTGTTATTATCACCATTAATCACTATCAATAAACCTTTCTCTATTCATTTTCTTTTTTCTAGATTTTGTGCCTTTTTCCTTAATTTCTTGCCTTAAATTTTTGCAGAAATTAAAGTAAATTCTTTTATCATTAACATCATTAATGAATTTTCCTAAAACCTTTCTATATTCCTTCTTAAGGATATTACTATATTATAATAATTAAGATACTTAATACCAATGTAAGTTACAATTTTATATTGATTGATGCAATTACTCTTTTAATTCATATTTCTTAATTAAGTTACAAATTTCTTTATTCCTCCTGGCCAATTCACCACTTCTCACTTACTTACTACTTACTCATTAAATACCGGCTTGAACAAGGAAAGCGGTCCTAATCAGATAGATTTGGAAGTCTGGGTTAGGAAGTGGCAGGCTCGGTACGGTTCGCTTATCCATCGGCAAACAGGTGGCGTGTTCCAAAGCGCCATAACGACGTGCGTTAGAGCGTTATGGTTGCCAATCAAGATATCTTTCTTCTCATGGAGAGTGTGACATTGCAAACTTCCTTTGGATGACATTCTGACAAGACTTGGATATACAATGCCCTCAAGGTCTTGGTGTTGTAATCGACCAACAATGGAAACCATGCAGTATCTTTTTCTGAAGAGTCAATGTGCTGATACGGTATGGCAGTACTTTTCCTTGGGTGCAGGTCTTACACATGGTGTTAGCTTACAGCAGGTATTTCAAAGGTGGTGGAAACACCCTGCAAATGTATATCTGAAGCCCTTATATCAAGCATTGCCCTGTGTAGTTGTCTGGGAGCTATGGAAGAGGAGAAAGAAAAGAAGGTATGGTGGTAATATCTCCTTGAACAGGCTAATTTCTCGGTTTGATTGGAACCGGTCTGACCTATGAGACTACTCGAAAGGGTGGGAGAGGGGCTGAGGGACGACAAAGGTACAAAAACAAAAACTACATGACATACGTACGTTAAATGTTTATTGATTACTATAAATATTAAAGGTCTAAACTATTTATATCTTCTCCACCAATTGCAAGAATATCTCCTATTCTTCTTCCTTGATTATTTCTTTCTTTGTATTAATATTTTTTTGTGAATAACTTTTATTGTTTATAGAGTGTGAAAAATAAGATGAACATATGAAATGCTTAGGGATTCAAACTTGATTAGTGATCCAAATTCAATCTTGAGTAGTACAATATGTATTTTATGTTACTTTTTTAATTTTAGTTTGTTTGATGTCCCTTATTTATAATGTTCTTTCTTATTTTATTTTTTTATGTATGAGAATTTTTCCTTCATTATTGGTGATTTTGCCATAGTTATTATTGTATATAATAAAATTTCAGTCGCAGAAAAAAATAACCAGGACCTGAAATATCACAATAATTATAGTATTTAATTTTAATATATGAGTGTTACAATCTCTATTAATCCTCTGATTCGTCTTTTCAAGTATGTAAATTCAAGGGTCGTTGAGCTTGATCCTGAATTTGGTGGAATGAATCTTGACTTGTGAATTTGATTAGTTCGATCTTGACTTGTACTTGAATTCAAGGGCTTTTGAGCTTGATCTTGAATCTGGTGGTCTTGATCTTGAGTTGTAGTTGAACTTGAATGTTGAATGCTTGAACTTGTAGCTTGTAGAGAAATTTGCGGCATTTGATCTACGAGTTTTCTCTGGCTTCTTGTTAGAATTCAGGTGTATTTTCTGAATTACGGAGGACCCCTATTTATAGTTGTAGGAGGGAAGAATTATGGTAAGTACCAACTCTTTTTGGCCAATCAGATTGAAGTGATGTGGCCATATTTGATTGGTCAAAACATGTCACTCTTACACGTGGCGTGTTTTCATTGGTCTTTAATTTGTCTTGGCATACTACATCATTTTGACACATGGCATGATCCTATTGGCTTATTCGCTTGACTTAGCATGCCATATCATTTGACACGTGATGTCAAATTGGGCCTCTTGAATGACATGACATCTTGGACTTAACAAAGTGGGCTCATCACTTGTAGCCCAAATTAATGGACTAGTGTCACGACCAAGACCGTCGTGAGTGGCACCCACCCAACCCCCGAGTGAGCGAACCAATAGAACTCAACCCTTAGCATAACCTAACAACTTAAAACCAGTGTGCAAGAAAATAAACTAGCAATAATTAACCAAAATCAATACTAATATAAATAAACCTGCGGAAATCCCTCTCTAGAACCTGAAAGTCATCATACCAAAACACTACCAAAATCTAGAATACGGGGATGCAACCCCAGAATAAGCAAGAGTCTAAGCCCAAAACAAGTGGGCTATAACAAAACGAAAGAGACCAAGGTAGCTCGACCAAAATAGCTCACCCTTGATGTCTGAAAATGCTGGGTCTACAAGTGAGGTCGCGTGTCAGCCGCTGAAAGATTTTTTGTACTCACAAAAAGACAAGTAAGTGCAGAATCAGTACACAATATGGTGTACTGGTAGGATCATCAACCAGTTCCAGATAAGCAATATATGAACAGTACAATAGCCAAGTAAAAGTACAGGAAACATGTAAACAAGCCAACAAGTATCCCTAGACTACAAGCCTCTTCCTAGCTTGTTCCCACATGTAACCCACCCTTATAACCATGATCAACAATCAATAATAATCAATGAACATACCTTTTTTACATATCCCGGACCCATCCTGGGATCCCCCTAAACAACACCTAAGTGTTAAACATGCAATTCGGTCTACACCAAGACCAAACTCCCAAAACAATACAATAACAATCTGACCTCTCAAGGACCATATGCAATATCACAAATAATAAACACAACCCAGTTCACTCAGGGAACCATTACTAAAATGCAACAATACAATAAAGTAAACCCGTACCAGGCGTGGTACCTGAGCCAACCAGTTAGTATCCTGTACCAGGCGTGGTACCCGAGCCAACCGTTAGTATTCCCGTACCAGGCATGGTACCCGAACCAACTGTTAGTATTCCCGTACTAGGCATGGTACCCTAGCCAACCGTTAGTATTCCTGTACCATGCGTGGTACCCAAACCAACCGAATGTCACACAAATCCACAGTCACAAACAATGAACAATCAACACTTGTAAACCAACAAGCAATAACACCTAGTTCATTTCACAAGACTGGTAACAGGACCCTTAGACATTCCTAACTATTTCCTAAGCATGCAACTCATACAATACTTAGACGAAAATACACAAACATACAATACATACAGGAATCAATAACCATCACCTACCTCAAATTATATCCAAGCTCTATTGAATCAGAGCTTTTCTCCTTTCAGGATCCCTTGCTTGTTCTTGGTCTAGAAACAAATATACAATAACCAAAATCAATCATTATGGCCTACAATTTACCCGAATTATGCAAAATCTCCAAACCCCAGGACAACCATGATCATTCCACCCATTCTCGGGCTTTCCCACTATTAATTCACCTAAATTCATCATTTTTACGGATACTTTTAGGGAATTGTGGCTAAGTGATCACCACCCCTCATCAATAATCAACACACAAGAACTCTAGCACCCTATAATCCTCTTTTTCACCAGATTCTACCATCCTAGGTCATTCCAAACCTTTTCCCAAGTCCACCCACTAGCAATCCTATAGCGTAGGAAAGATAGTACGGAGTTTTGGGAGTAGAATCCTTACCTTTAGGACAAAAAATGGTGAAAAACTGATGAAAATTATCCAAAATCGCTTTGCCCTTCTCCCAAAATGTGTTGAACAAAACTGACTATTTTTGGAAAAATTTCTGCATTAAATTCCATCGCGCTCTGCTATAGTAGTACCTCCGTAGCAGAGTCGACCACTATGGCAGAGGCTGACCGATGTTGACTTCCGCTGTAACGGTATTTTCTCCTCTACAACGGAGGTCACTATAGCAGAGTGTCAACCGCTATGGCGGTTGACACGGGACAAAATTTCATAAAGTCCCTCAGATTGCCCAATTTTACAACACACTCGATTTCTCGACGTTTCAAAATAACCCCTTCATATCAACTTCGATACCGGGAGTTCTACTTACCCGAATTCAATTATGAAAAGTCATCCGGACTCCTTTATGTCTTAGCTAAAAGGAAAACTATCTCAAAACTGGATACGTTACCTAATCCTTACCCAAATTTCCCTAGATCATACCTCGCTCCAAAACCAGCCGAGACTAGCCTAGCCCAAAATTTTCAACTCCTAAACTCGGAAGTTTTCTGACTCAAAACTTAGCACAAAAAGTTTCCCCATAATGACGAACCCGGTCGTTACAATAGATACCAATTTATCCATCGTTCATCCCCGAATGATCCAACTCGAAATTATGGAAATAAAGAAAGAAAAGTGTAGTACCTGAATCCTCAAACAAGTAAGGGTACTTGTCCCGCATGTCCTTTTCGGTTTCCCAAGTGGCTTTCTCAATCAGTCGATGCTTCCATTGAACCTTTACCATACTGATCACCTTCGTTCTTAATTTTTGGATATCCCAATCAAGGATCAAAATTGGTTCCTATTCGTAGCGAAGATCCTTATCGAATAAAACCTCATCCCACTTGATGATGTAGTCCCCATCCCTATGGTATCGCTTTAGTATGGATACATGAAATACCAGATGGACACCCGACAAACTTGGCGACAGTGCTAACCTGTAAGCCACTGGCCCTACAATCTCATGAACTTCAAATGGTTCGATAAACCGAGGGCTGAGCTTGTCTTCTTACCGAAATGCATAACTCTCTTCATTGGTGACACCTTCAATAGTACTTGTTCACCAATATGAAAATCCATGTCCCTTACCTTGCGATCCGTATATTCCTTCTGCTTGCTTTGGGCCGCTAGCAACTTGGTCTGAATGCCTCTCACCTTTTCTTGTGCTTCCCTTACCAAGTCCATGCCCAAAGGCTTTACATCACCTTCCTCAAACCACCCAATAGGTGACCTATAACTCCTCCCATACAGTGCCTCGAATGGTGCTATGTCGATACTGGAGTGGTATTTATTATTGTATGAGAACTCACACAATGGTAGAAATTTATCCTAATGACCCCTGAAGTCAATCACATATGCTCTCAGCATGTCTTCTAATACCTGAATCGTCCTCTTTGACTGACCATCAATATGAGGATAGAAGGTTGTACTAAAAGTGAGTTGTGTACCCAACTCTTCATATAACTTACCCCAAAACTTAGAGGTAAACTGCGTACCCCTGTCTGAAATGATGGACAGTGGTACCTCGTACAATCTCATGATCTCTTTCATATAAATCTTAGCCAATTGCTGAGAATTGTAGTCCACCTTGACTGGAATAAAATGAGCTGACTTGGTCAGCCTATCCATAATGACCCAAATAGAGTCATACTTCCCCAAGGTCTTGGGAATACCCACCACGAAGTCTATGGCTATCCTTTCCCACTTTCACTCTGGAATGGGCATCCTCTGAAGTAGTCCTGCAGGTCTTTGGTGCTCATACTTTACCTGCTGACAATTTTAACATTTGGACACAAATCAGCTATGTCCCTTTTCATCCCGGGCCACCAGTAAAGCTGCCTCAGATCTCTGTACATCTTGGTTATACTCGGATGAATCGAATACAATGAGACATGAGCCTCTGCTAACACTTTCTGAATGATGTCGTCAACCTGAGGAACACAAATCCTTCCTCTGAAATTTAACACGCCGCCAGAATCCAACATGGCATCCCCAAACTCTCCAGATATTGCCTTGTTCCGAAGCCAGCTCAACTGTGAATCCTGAAACTATTTGGCCTTTATATCCTCTATGAATGTGGACTTGACCTCAATACTGGCCAACGCCTCAACCTATTCTGAAATACCCAAGTGCATGAACTTAGATTCCAGTGCCTGAATCTCCCTTGCCAATGGTCGTTTGGACACCCCCAAACAAGTCAAACTGCCCATGCTAACTGTCTTCTGGCTCAATGCGTCTGCCACCACATTATCCTTACCTGAATGGTACTGGATGGTCATATCATAGTCCTTTAAGAACTCCATCCACCTTCTCTGCCTCAGGTTCAAGTCTTTCTGAGTGAAAATATGTTGCAGGCTACGATGGTCAGTAAACACCTCACACTTGACACCATAGAGATAGTGTCTCCAAATCTTGAGTGCAAACACCACCGCTGCCAACTCTAAATCGTGAGTTGGATAGTTTCTCTCATGAACCTTCAACTGCCTAGAAGCATATGCTATCACATTCCTATCCTGCATCAACACAGCACCAGAACCAGAATATGAAGCATCACATTAAACAATAAAGTCCTTACCTTCAACTAGTAAAGACAAAATAGGAGCCGTGGTCAGAAGTGTCTTGATCTTTTGGAAGCATCTCCTCACACTTGTCGGACCACACAAATGGTACATCTTTCTGTGTCAGCCTTGTTAGGTAAGTAGCAATAGATGCAAAATTCTTGACAAACCTCCGATAGTAACCTGCGAGCCCAACAAAACTCCTCACATCAGTCACAGAGCTAGGCTGGGCCCAACTCTTGACTGCCTCAATCTTATGGGGATCTACCATCACCCCCTTTTCTAACACTACATTCCCCAAGAATGCGACTGAAGTCAACCAAAACTCACACTTGGAGAACTTTGCATAAAGCTTTTGGTGTCTCAATATTTACAACACAATACAGATATGTTCAGCATGCTCCTCCCTACTCTTGGAGTAGATCAAAATATCGTCAATAAAAATGATGACGCACGAGTCTAAATAAGATTTAAACCCCCCATTTATCAAACTCATGAATGATGCCGCTGCATTAGTCAACCCAAATGATATCACTAAGAACTCGTAATGTCCATACCGAGTGCGAAAAGTAGTCTTAGAAATATCATCAGGCCTAATCTTTAACTGATGGTACCCTGACCTCAGGTCAATTTTTGAAAATACAGATGCACCTTGTAACTGGTAAAAAGATCATCAATATGGGGTAAAGGGTACTTATTCTGGATGGTAACCTTGTTTAACTGCCTGTAGTCTATGCACATCCGCATACTACCATCTTTTTTCTTCACAAATACTACTGGAGCACCCCAAGGCGAAGCACTGGGATGGATAAATCCCTTATCTAGGAGTTCTTGAAGCTGAGTTTTAAGTTCTCGTAACTTTGATGGAGCTATACAATTTGGAGGAATGGAAATTGGGTGAGTGCCCGGCTCCAAGTCAATACAGAAGTCAATATCCCTGTCTGGAGGCATACCAGACAAATCTACCAGGAACACCTCCTGAAACTCTGAAACAACCAAAACTGACTAAATAGATGGGGACTCCACACTATCATGCCGGAGATGGTCCAAAAAGGCTAAACACCCTCTTCCCACTAGCTTCCTAGCCCGAACAAAAGATATGATCTTAACCGGCATAGGCCTATACACACCTTCCCACTCTAGTCTATCCTTACTCGGAATCTCTAGAGCCACAGTCTTGGTGTTACAATTCAATACAGCATGATAAGGGGATACCAGGTCATTCCTAAAATGACATCGAAGTCTACCATATCCAGAATTACCAAGTCTATCCATGTATGCAACCCCATAAATATAATAGAGCAATTACGATAAAAATGAGTCACAATCACGGACTCTCCAACTGGGGTGGAAACATAGATAGGAGAATCAAGGATATCACAACCCAATTCAAGACCCAAAGCAAAATTCACAGACACATATAAATATGTATAACCTGGGTCAAAAAGTACCAAAGTCATCCTATCACAAACAAAAATTATACTTGTGATCACTGCGTCTGATGCCTGTGCCTCAGACATCCCTAGAAAAGCATAACCGTGAGCCCGGTCATCAATTCGGGCAACTTCCTTAGCTGGCTGCGCCACACCCCCGCCCATACCGCCATTCCCTCTATCTCCTCGGCCTCTCTAAAAGTTACCTCGCCTACTCTGTGGATGACCTCTAGCATAACCACCTCTACCTACCAGGACCACAGCCTTAGATTGCTGTTGAACCTGATTACCAGTCTGCCTGTGAGGACACTCCCTCTTAAAGTGGCCCAAATCACCACAATAGAAACAACCATGATCAAGTGTAGGCCTACTGACAGATGTGTAAGAAGCTCCCTAGCCTCTAGGAGCTGAAAACAGCTGATTAGCTCCCGAATGACCACCTGTGGAAGCGGGCAGAGCGGACTGAATGGGATGGGTTGAATATACCTGCTAGTTATGGCCTCTGGAGTGCGAGCCACTGAAGTTTCCATCATTTTAGGGCCTTTTGTATAACACTTTTGTCACGCCTCGAGCTTACACCGTGGACATAACACGGGACCTGAGACCATAAGTGATCCCAAGATAACCCTTCTGGCTGACATAATTCATGAGCAACTAAGTAGAAATAGATAAACTGAAAAATCTTATGCGGAAGCTGAAATGTGCTGAGCTCTTTAAAAATATTATAACAACATGAACTATCATAAACTGAGATACAATAGCATTTTAAAACTGATACAACTAAGTAACTGACTGTATGACTGTCTATGAAGCCTCTATTAACACTGACTATAGTTATCCGGAACATAACACCCAACTACCTCTAATTAATATACAAGAACTAAAAATAACTACTGTGACTACTAATTGACTGGAGTTCCCGAATAAAAAGAACTTATCCTTTACTGACTGGAAGTTGTGATCTGTCTGACCATGATCCTGGGAGCTAATACTGAAACCTACATCATAAAATGATGCAGCACAAGGAGGGTATGCAGTCAGTACTTTGAATGTACTGAGCATGTGAGATAATGCACTAAATTCAAATCATGAGAAAATACGTGTATACTGAAAGCATGGCTGAGAACTGAACTAGGTATAACATCTGAAGTACATAAGTTAAAACTGTAAAACATAAGCTCTTTTACTGAAGAGGGTGTATGTCCCATTTCTGAACTATAACTGTAAGGTCATAATATTTTAATATAAGTAAAACTGTTACTTGGAAAACCTATGAACTGGAAAGATGAATTTATTTGTAAATCATGAAATAGTGCAACTGAACTGAAATTCACGAGTCATGCTAAAAGTCATGTAAAAAGTAAATCCTTAGGTGAGTTCCTTCTACTTAACATGCTGAAATACTGATATGGTATACTGAATGCAAGCTGAAAGGTATAAGATGATGCAATGACCAAGTATATAAACATGCAACTGTATAATACTGAACTGAATAACTAAATACAAGGTCATGCAATAATGAATATGGACTGTGGGAGCTACTATTAACCGATATACCCCAAACTGAGCTAACTATGGGGACAACCTATAACCCTGGATGGAAGGGTGTTCATACCTTGCCAAGGGTACAAACAAATCTAATGTGGATCCACTAAACTGATATCCACAAGGGACAAGGGTGACCAGCCTAACCTGATAGCTGAACCCCTTTATACATACGGTGGCACCGTAGTTATGGGACTTAGGGACTACTACTAAAGGCCTCAGCCTAATATGACAGTTGATCCATCATTCCTTCGTCCGCTCAGTGCTAAGCTTACTCCCAACTAAATATAAAGCAATGAATGCAACTGAAACACTAGATAGCTCGAATATACTGATGTTCTAAGAATACAAAATATTACTGAGGCTGAAGCATTCTAATCATGTAATTCTAACTGACTGAGTGCCTGACTAATAATGCATGAGAACAATTTGTATCACGTGACATATCTGATGTCAAAACTGTTCATATTTAAAACATATTTTGTAGATCATACTAAAGGTAGGCTGAAGCCTGCTAAATCATGCATAATTCTTTTGTATTTAAAATAACTGGACTGAAGTGACTGGAAATCATGAATACTTGTCCAGAAGCTAAAACCCATAGTTAAAATTTATCATGAGGAAACTTAAACTTGTTTAGAATGAATGCTGACAAGTTGAACTAAATTCTGAAGGGAGAGCTAAATACTGAGAAAATATTGTAAAATCAGGCTAAAACATGCTTCTCCCAAGTATCTTGGGTTTTGAAATCTACTTGCAGGAATTCATGTAAAAGCTGTTCTAACAAGGCCAATAGTTATGTAGAATCATCAAGAAATCGAATTCATACTGAAACACATGTTTGGGTAAGAACTTTAGAATCATAACTTGTAAATTCGTACTGAAATCTAAAACTTTGGGCATGAGGAAAGAAAACCCTCATTGGAATCCCACATACCTGTTGGATGATAATCCTTGAAGAGAACTTGAAGTTTAAAGCTTGATGGAGAAAGCCCTAGGTTTGAAATTTTGAGAAGAACGCTCTTTTCTTCTTCAAAATTGACTTGAGAGAAAAAGTGAGGAAATTTGATAATTTGGAGGTATTTAACTTAATAAAATAAGCCTAAAACTATTTATAGTCGAAGCTAAAAGAAGAAGGAGTGGTCTGAAATGCCCCTGGGAAACTAAATTAAAAACTACTAAAATTTCTCAGAATATCAAACCACGGATTAGTTGATGGACCATGGTTCTGAACGATGGACCATCAACTGACCCGTGGTTCTGTCCCTCAGTTTTGGGGTTCTCTGAAGGTGATTCCACGAGTTTATAGGATGGACTGTCATTTGAAATGACGACTCATGAAGTCACCCGTGGAAATCTAGAAGAAAGGCTGAAAATTGACAAACCACGGGTCATACTACGGACCGTGGTTTTGGTCTACGGATCATGAACCAAATCATCATTTTGAAGGTGAAAATTTTAAGTTGCAGGTCTATTTTCACAAGTCACAGTACGGACCGTGGTTCAGAACCACTGTTCGTCATCCCATCCGTAGTCACTGACAGTGCTATAGTAATATGCCTATAACCTTTTTCTCCGGACTCAGATTAATGTGCGGTCAGTGGCATTGGAAATAAGACTTAAAAACCTTTAATTTGGTGGGTACTAATCCATCTAACTCTTCATATTTTATGAGGTGGGATTATTTGAAGATGACACTAGTTTAGTCATACATGAAAACTCCTTTGGTTGGGGTGCTTCCAACTTAACTTGCTTCTAGGAGTTTCTTATGAACATGATTCACATCCAAAGAACTTGCCACACTAAGGAAATAATCATTAAACTCATGGAAATGGTTTGGGTCTTAGCTAAGAATTTTTGGAGTGTTACAATATCTCCTCCTTGGGATCAGTCATCCTCGAATAAAGACTAACTAGGCTGAGGTTGTGGGAAAAGAGCTATAGTCCCACCAAATGAGTTCTAAAAGCTGGAGTACTTGACATGGTAACTTAATTTTGACTTAAATATGAATTGATCTGGGTTCGTGAGGCATGTATGCATACTGAGAGCATGAGAACACTGATAGGACATGAAACTTAATTTCCAATATGATAACTGGTCTGGGGTGAGAGTAGGGACTTAGCTGAAACTCATAAAGAATGAATGCATTCTTAGGAATCATAGTTAGCTGAAAAGAACATAAAACTTAGAGGAGTAACTGTATGAGAAAACTATTCTCTTCTAGACTGAACTTACTAGCATGGACTGAACTGAGCATAAGGCCTTCTAGCCTTAGGAATGATTATTGGTAGGTCTGAACTGGTCTGATATGAGGAGTCTACTACCTTGCTATCTGAAGCTACTGGATATAAGGTATGAGCACCCTGGGCAGGGAGTAAGAACAATACTATTCCTTCCTTAAACAATACAGTTGACAACTTTTAAGCTTTGGAACACCTTTTTTAACTACACCAACTTCTCTGAATACCACACTTACCATCTGCAACTAAAATTCTTATCAGTGCACATATAGATCTTGAGGTCTGAGTCTAACTACCTTATTTCACCATGTTCAAGCCTATCTTAACTAAATCTCTTGCATTTGGAGTTATCTCCCAAGAATGATATTATTTCTTACCATGAAAATCAACTAACCTTGAACTCTAATCAATGGGTCACTAGTCGCAGAAAGCAAAGACCCACATGTATTTTATCACGATGTTCAATCCTACTACTATGATCATCTTATGGATTCCTTGTAGCTGACACTACTTGAGACTCATTTCCTCTTCCCTAGCATATGTAGAAACTGTAACTTCAAGAACCAAGAAGAGGTAAATCTAGTTCTTCCCATCTAGGCTACTACTTAGCTTCCTCTACTAACTGTTGTGATGACATAAGCTAAGATCACTGAAGGAATAGAGTGGGAGCATGAACATCACAAATAAAGGAATACTGATCGGTTTTGACTTACACCTAGAGCAAGGTGAGGTCTCAGAAGTCAAGTGCAAAGGCCCGAGTGTCTCACATTCTGTACATATGAAGCATAGTTAGAGTAAGGGAATCATAAGCATGAACTGTTTAAGAAATCTATTCTGAGCATATACTAGCCATTAAGTCATATCTCGAGGATTAAACTGAGTACATAGAACTGAGCATATTGTGAGACATGAGTTTACTTGTATAACGAGTCTCATGTAATAAAGCTAGAATTCATAGAATCATAGAGTAAGACTAGAATTGCTGTCTGGAGCAATTTCTATTTGTTCTAGGAGTTGAGTATGTACATGAATTTGTATGGCGTGCATGAACTTATCTGTGGGTATGACACAAATATGTCTGAGTATAGTGTCACCTTGACTGAAGTGCTAGGAAATTTGTTGGAATAAGAATGTATTAATTTCCCATCATAGCCCTTTCTAGAATTCTATACTAGCTGAGTCACAAGACTTGACTTGGTTCTTCATTCTATCATCTCCCCCTTAGCTTAAATGTCACCCCTCTAAGTTTGTAGATCTCTCTCCCAAACTAGTCTATAATAAACTAACTCTTGTAAGGTTGGGGGATTACTATACTTCTGGATGCTAAACTCTCCCTGATAGGCTATAACTGAAGATGCTAAACCCTTTCTAGGTCTTCTTCTGAGGCATCTGTTAGCTTTCTCTTTACCCTTAAGGCTATCACTAGAGGATTCTTACTCTTACTGGGGTATATAACCACTTTTTCTAACACTTAGCAATTTGATATTTGCTTATTCGTCTACTAGTATCACATCTCTAAGTTCGCATCCACCAAAATCAACTGAATTCAGACCACACTAAGGGACTCAATATCATCTATCTATAATCTCTTGAATTCATGCCACAACATACTACTCTAGATACACATCTACCATCCTACCATTCAAGGATCTTCTTCACCTAGTTCAAATATGCTCTAAGTCATCTTAACCAACCATTCTTCCTCTTATAGCTACTATACTTCTGAATTCGTACATCTAGTTCTGGGGTCATTCTGCTACTCATGGCCCATGACATCTCAATTCACACTAACTGTTGAGTGACTATACTACCCAAGTGCTTACACAAATATACCTTTTGTCTAAGGTGCCATTCATAGTAAAGTTTCTAAAAGAGGGTCTGAGAGCACATTCTACCATAGGTGCAAATGCACGAGTGAAAAGGGATACATGCTTTTGAATCAGTAGACTTAGGCATCAATGGGCTCCTCTTAAGCCCTTATGCAGTCTATTAACTTTCTGATGACTCTATCTGAGAGCATCTTACTGATAAGAATCTGAAAAATACTGTCTCCGCTACCTCAAAGATGAAGCATGATTGGAGGAATTGGATCAACACATGAATATGCATAAGTTTCTAAAGGAACAATTCTACTGCACGATCTGGAGTATGAAAGAAGGAAAACATTTCCTAAATGCCCTGTAGCCTCATGATTATAAGTGTGGGGCACAACAAACCCATAAGCAAGACTGTACTAGACATGACTTCATAGACACCCTAGGATACTTGAATGCTGTACTCAGACACCAAGTTTCTCATTTCCTGAGCCTACACCGTGGACGTAACACGGGACCTGAAACCACAAGTGATCCCAAGATAACCTTTCTGGCTGGCATAATTCAGGAGCAACTAAGTAGAAATAGATAAACTAAAAAATATTATGCAGAAGCTGAAATGTGCTGAGCTCTTTAAAAATATTATAACAAAAATGAACTATCATAAACTGAAATACAATAACATTTTAAAACTGATACAACTAACTGACTGACTGTCTATGAAGCCTCTATTAACACTGACTATAGTTAGCCGGGACATGACCCCCAACTACCTCTAATCAATATACAAGAACTAAAAATAACTACTGTGACTACTAAAAACCATGGATTGGTAGACAGACCATGGTTCTGAACGACGGACCGTCAAGTGACCCGTGGTTCTATCCCTGTGTTCTGGGGTTCCCTGAAGGTGATTCCACGAGTTTACAGGACGGACCATCATTTGAAATGATGACCCGTGAAGTCACCCGTGGAAATCTGGAAGAACGACTGAAAATTGACAAACCACTGGTCATACTACAGACCGTGGTTTTAGTCTACGGGTCGTGAACCAACTCGTCATTTTGAAGGTGAAAATTTTAAGTTACAGGTCTGTTTTCACGAGTCACAGTACGGACCGTGGTTCAGAACCATGGTTCGTCATCCCGTCCATAATCACTGATAGTGCTGCAGTAAAATGCCTATAACTTTTTCCTCCGGACTTGGATTAATGCGCAGTTGCTGGCGTTAGAAAGAAGACTCAAAAACCTTTAATTTAGTGGATACTAGGCCATCTAACTCTTCATATTTTAGGAGGTGTGATCATTTGAATATGTCACTAATTTAGTCTTACATGAAAACTCCTTTGGTTGGGGTTCTTCCAACTTAAGTTGCTTCTAGGAGTTTCGTATGAACATGATTCACATCCAAAGCACTTGCCACACTAGTGAAATGATCATTAAACTCATGGAAATGGTTCGGGTCTTAGCTTAGATTTTTTGGAGTGTTACAACTTTAGCCTGCCCCACCTGCTTGACCCCTTCTAGTTTCTTAATATAGTCTGTGACCTCATTGAAGCCCTTCCCTGCTGAAGTCATGTGCACCGACAACACCTGCAAGTCCCAATTCAAACCCTTCACAAATAACCGAATCTACTACTCCTTAGAACCCAACAACTGTGTAGTAAAATGAGACAAGGCCTGAAACTTAGCCTCATAAGCAGAGACCGACATGTTATCCTGTTCCAGAGCTAGGAACTCATCCTTTTTGCGATATCTCAAAGTACGAGGCACGTACTTCTCAAAGAAGAGAGCGTGAAACTACTCCCAAGTCAGTGGGGGCAAAACAGATGACCGACATTCCACATGAGACCTCCACCACTGCTTAGCATTACCCTGTAGCTAAAAAGTGACAAACTCAACCCCATGTTGTTGCACAATGCCCAGCTTGTGCAGTCTCTTATAACAATCCAATATGAATTCATAAGCATCTTCCTTTTCAGTACCCTGAAACGTAGGAGGTTTTAGCTTTAGAAATTTAGTCAACATCTCATGCTCATTCTCTCTCATGACCGGACCTAGCATTGGTCTAAAAAAGTCATTTGTGCCCGACGCCACATCCATTCTAGGAGCTGTAGTGGCTGTTGGCTGAGTACCCAGAACCTGATCTGCAGTCCCCGTGGGGTTGGCTCCAGCACCAACCTGCCCACTCAGGAAGGACCACACTTGCTGAAATTCTTCGGGTGTGATAGGGGGAAGGCCTGCGCCTCCAGCCGGTGCTGCCTGCTCCTGCTCTACACCCTCCTCAATAATGACCTCAACTTCCTTTTAAACCTGATCCTGGGGTGGGGGAGGGGTTGCTTCTCGCTCTCCTGCCGCCGCTTGAGCCCCACCCCTGGCGGGTGTGGCTCTGCCTCGACCTCTACTCTTACCTTGCCTCTACCTCTGACTGCTAGGCCCGTGCTTGGGACCGTTGGTCTTGCTCCATTGTTACTTGTGTTAACCATATGTGGATAGAAGAGTGAAAGAGTCAGATACCAATTTGTATCACCAGATACCAATTGGAATCAAGTTACAGCATGAAGGAAGAAAGAAGAGATAATTTTCCTAAAGTCCTATAGCTTCTAGAAGAAAAGTACGGACGTCTCCGCACCATTCCGCAAGACTCTACTAGACCTGTTTTGGTACGACGAGATCAATGAACCTAGGGCTCTGATACTATCTTTGTCATGACCCAAACCGCCGTAAGTGGCACCCACCCAACCCCCGGGTGAGCGAACTAATAGAACTCAACCCTTAGCATAACCTAACAGCTTAAAACCAGTGTGAAAGAAAATAAACTAGCAATAATTAACCAAAATCAATACTAATATAAATAAACCTGCGAAAATCTCTCCCTAGAACCTGAAAGTCATCGTACCAAAACACTACCAAAATCTAGAATATGAGGATGCAACCCCAGAAAAAGCAAGAGTCTAAGCCCGAAACAAGTGGGCTATAATTGAAAATGAAATAGACCAAGGTAGATCAACCGAAATAGCTCACCCTTGATGTCTGGAAATGCTAGTTCTACAAGTGAGGTCGCGTGTCAGCCGTTGGAAGATTTTCTGTACTCACAAAAGGACAAGCAAGTGCAGAATCAGTACACAACACCGTGTACTGGTAGAATTGTAGACACGTGATTTTTGACCCTTCTCGAGTTTTAACTCAATTTTAACTTTAAATATTTATTTTTAAGTCTAATTTTTATTTTAATTTTTATTAGTTTTTTTTAAAAATGGTGAAAAATGTTTTAAAAAATAGAGTCACATTTTAGGATATGTTTTATTTTTACTTTTCAAAAGAAAAGAAAATTTTCAAAAAATATGTCTTCTTTTAATTTAATAAATAATCTAGTAATTTTAATATTTTCTTAACTACCCTTTTAGTCTAACTACTTAACTTTTTATTATAATTTTTGTTAGCCTAAACTAATTAGCTAATATCTTTTATATATACTATATTATATGTATTATTGTTTTTCTTAAAAGACCGAAAAATAAAAACAAAAAAAAATCCTAACTAACCTACACTAATCCCCTCAACCCAACACCAGGGGCGGAGCCACCTTAGGCTCAGGGGTTCATCCGAACCCCCTTCGACAGAAAAATTATATTATTTATATATGGTTTAAATTATTTTTTATATATGTATAGTAGATGTTGAACCCCCTTCGGCTAGTTCCTATGTATACATATTCATATTTTGAACCCCCTTAGTAAAAGTCCTGGCTCCGCCAGTGCCCAACACCCCCACTAACCTAAAAGACCTCCCCCCATACCTGCACGTTCCCCCCTTCCCCATAATCCCACATACACATGCACACACAACACACAAACACACACGACACACAACACAACTCATACATACATACATTCTATAAATACACACGCACAATACAAAGGAGAAGGAGGAGACGGGGCACACAAAAAAGCAGAAACAGAGAGAGTAAAGATTAGAAAAAAGAGATTAGTGAAAAGAGGAGAAACGGATAGAGAAAGAAACCAAAAAAAGATACAGAAAATTAGAGAGATGCAAAGAGGAGAAACGGATAGACAAAGAAATCAAAAAAAGATACAGAAAAATAGAGAGATGCAAAACACAGATAGAGGAGAGAGCAAAAAGATCAGAAAAACACACAGAAGAAAAAAAGAGTGAGCAAAAGCGATTAGAGAAAAAGAGAATAGACACGACAAGGAAAAAAAATATAGAGAGTTAGAAAGAAAAGACAGAAATTTTTTAAGGATTCATGGTTGGAGTTTGGATTTTGGTCCCCGATCGAGTCTTCAGTGACAACATTCGTGCCTCTATTTTCAATTATTGTATCACACAGGTTTTTATTCAGTTCCTTTCTATTTATTTTTAGTAATTTTATCGTGAATCAAAGCATGAACAAACTTATGTAATTATTTTGATGTATTGTTTAGCAATGTTGAATTTATTATTCACATGAGATTTTTATCGTGAGTTGTATGTTTAGTTATTCAAGCGCTTATATATTTGTTCATAGATTTGGGAGTTGATTAAGAGGATTGTTAATAAAATACAATTGGGCCGATGAATATCTCTGGTCCTTTTAATTTATTAAAATTCTGATCTTTACTTTATGATTGATTTAAACTCCCGATTTAAAATTAGTTGGTATTGGTTATTCGACTTGAATGTTTGAAAAATTGCATATTTGCTAGCTGTTAAGAGTGAAGGTGATTAAATTTAAAATCTTTCTTTATGTTATTTAGTCGGTAGATATCAAATACTAGTTTATACTTATTTTGTCATCCTCCACTTTAAATTGATTTTCACTTCTGCTGCTTTGTTGATTAATTGTGGAAAGTTTGTGATTTTATTTTCTTCATCAAATGGATTATATATATGTTGAAGTTCATGGTTAGTTTAAAAATATTGAAGTTTAAGCTAGTAATTTAACTGTCTTAGTTTCAAAATATGTTAGGTTAAGTGTAGTATGTTAATCCTTTTCACTTACTGTTTGAGTTTATTTTTTTGCAATGTTTGGTTTAAATGGATTGACCTTTATAAATTGACATAGAGCCTTAACAAGTGAAAACAGTTTGATTAAAGTTTTGTTGGCCTAGACCAGGTTTAAGGCCTATTAATTTGTTACCAAGGTGAGCTAGAGTGAGACGGGTTGCGGATTTGCTTCTAAACCCCATCACATAAATAAAAGAAAAGAAAGGAAAAATCAATTGTAAGGGAGCGAGACGAGTTGCGAATTATTTCAAAACTCGTCGCAAAAATTGAAGGAAAAGAGTGAAAAGGGATAAAATAGTTGTCCTAATTTAGCAGAACAATTGCTTCAAACAATAAGCTCTAACGAGAGCGCGAATAATATATCATCTTAACCGAGGTCGCAACTCTGCGTCTTGGATAAGGACACGTAAAGAAAAAATGGCAAGGTCGCAACTTTAAGTCTTGACCCAAACCCTTTTAAATAATTGATAAATCTTGGGTTCAACTAATCGATTAGACTCAATCTTTAGGTGTGATACGCAAGTCGAGGTCGCACTCGTGTGTCTTGATCGGCGTATGTCGAAGCTGAGGTCGCAACCTTGCGTCTTAACCTTGCGTCTTAGCCAAGACCAATAAAATTCAACAATGTCAAGGCATACCATAGACATATTTATAAAATCCAAGATTAATTTAAGTCAAGTATAAGTTGATAAAAGCGACTGTGATAGAACCACGGGACTCAGGGGTGTCTCATACCTTCCTCTGGGCCAACAGAATTCCTTACCCTGTCTTCTATTTTCGCAGACCAAAAATAAGAGTCATTTCTTTTTTATTAGAGATTCAAAAAGGTGACTTGGAACACCATAACTCAATTCCAAGTGGCGACTCTGTAAATAAATAAAAAATAATCCCTATTCAATACCGTCACTTCAATTGGAAAAACTGTTCGTTCGATCGCTTCGCCCGTGCGTAAAAGGGGTGTGACAAGAATCATCAGCCAGTTCCAAATAAGTAATATATGAACAGTACAATAGCCAAGTAAAAGTACAGGAAACATGTAAAAAAGCTAACAGGTATCCCTAGACTACAAGCCTCTTCGTAGCTTGTTCCCACATATAACCCACCCTTATAACCATGATCAACAATCAATAATAATCAATGAACATACCCTTTTTACATATCCCAGACCCACCCTGGGATCCCTCTAAACAGCACCTAAGTGTTAAACATGTAACCCGATTTACACCAAGACCAAACTCATAAAATAATACAATAACAACCTGGCCTCTCAAGGACCATATGCAATATCACAAATCATAAACACAACCCAGTTCACTCAGGGAACTATTACTAAAATGCAACAATACAATAAAGTAAACTCGTACCAGGCGTGGTATCCGAGCCAACCAGTTAGTATCTCGTACTAGGCGTGATACCCGAGCCAACTGTTAGTATTCTCGTACCAAGCATGGTATCCAAGCCAACTGTTAGTATTTCCATACCAGGCATGGTACCCGAGACAACCATTAGTATTTCCGTACCAGGAGTGGTAACTAAGCCACCCGAATGTCACACAAATCCACAGTCACAAACAATGAACAACACTTGTAAACCAACAAGCAATAACACCTAGTTCATTTCATAAGACTGGTAACAGGACTCTTAGACATTCCTAATCATTTCCTAAGCATGCAACTCATACAATACTTAGACGAAAATACACAAACATACAATGTATACAGGAATCAATAACCATCACCTACCTCGAATTATATCCAAGCTCTATTGAACTGGAGCTTTCCCCCTTTCAGGATCCCTTGCTTGTTCTTGGTCTAGAAACAAATATAAAATAACCAAAATCAATCATTATGGCCTACAATTTACTCAGATTATGCAAAATCCCCAAACCCCAGGCCAACCATGATCATTCCACCTATTCCCGGGCTTTCCCACCATTAATTCACCTAAATTCATCATTTTTGCGGATACTTTTTGGGAATTATGGCTTAGTGATCACCACCCCTCATCAATAATCAAGACCCAAGAACTCTAGCACCCTAGAATCCCTTTTTTCCCCGGATTCTACCATCCTAGGTCATTCCAAACCTTTCTCCAAGTCCATCCATAACAATTCTATAGCATAGAAAAGATAGTAAGGAGTTTGGGGTGTAGAATCCTTACCTTTAGGATGAAAAATGGTGAAAAACTGATGAAAATTGCCCAAAATTGCCTTGCCCTTCTCCCAAAACGTGTTGAAGAAAACTGACTATTTTTGGAGAAGTTTCTGCATTAAATTCCATCGCGCTCCGCTATAGCGGTACCTCCATAGCGAAGTCGACCGCTATGGCGGAGGTTGATCGATGTTGACTTCCACTGTAGCGGTATTTTCTCCGCTATGGCGGAGGTCACTATGGTAGAGTGTCAACCGCTATGGTGGTTGACACGGGACAGAAAGTCATAAAGTCCCTCAAATTTCCCCATTTTACAACACACTCAATTTCCCGATGTTCCAGAATAACCCCTTCACATCAACCTCGATACCGGGAGTTCTACTTACCCGAATTCAATTCTGAAAAGTTTTTCAGACTCCTTTATGTCTTAGCTACAAGGAAACCTAGCTCAAAACTAGATACGTTACCGAATTTTATACCCGGATTATCCTAGACCATACCTCACTCTAAAATTGACTGAGACTATCCTAGCCTAGAATTTTCAACTCTTAAACCCGGAAGTTTTCTAGCTCAAAACTTGGCACAAAAAGTTTCCTCGTAACGATAAACCTGGTCATTACGACTAGCCTAATAAAAATTAGACTTTAATTAAATCTATATTTGTTGGACTCAATTAATTAATTCAATTATATTAATCCATAATATTTATTTGGACTAATATGTTTTGAATTTAATGTAATCCGAATTTCTTACGAATTTACACTTAATAAAATTTCGTTGTATATAAATTTCCCCCATCTTTAAGACTTGTCGATATATTTAATTGTTCGGAGACTAGGCAAGAATCATTGCGAAATTTGTCACAATTTGTATTCCCAAAAGAACGTGACTTCTGCCAATCATAGAACATGTAATCATATATTTTGGGACATAATATGCCAAAATTCATCTCTTAATTAGTGTAAGACATGCACACATTATAATTGTAATTCACCGCTTCACTTTTTCCTTTGTAATTCACTGCCTCCAGTTAAACAAATTTGTGTAGGCCAACAATATTCACTGCCACACATTGTAATCCAGTCCGTGCAGGAGATGATATTCTTAGAGTCACTTTTGAAGTCTATAAATAGACATATGTTCTCATTCCTTCAGCACAAATTATTGAGTCCTTTTTTTCTTAGCAGTGGCTCTGGGCACGATTTGAAGGTGCAAGGTAATTTCTTCCTCTATTTTGCATTTTTGATCCACTTGTCTTTTTTTTTAGGTTTGAAACAAATAACCTTTATAAAGGGTCAGCTTAAAGTGCGATAAAATAATATTGCCTCCGATACTTTAAGAGTGACGAGCTTGGCTCTTCGGCTCCTTATATCCATGAAACAATATAGTCAACTTACGGTGCAGGAGATTAACATTGATTCTGATACCCTGAGACTGACAAGTTTGGCTTTTTTGTATCCGCGAAATAATCAGCTTGAAGTGCGAGAGATTAACCTTGACTCGATACCTTGAGATTGATAAGTTTGGCTTCAAACTCGACTCCTTTTGATGACGTACTTGTGCGACAATCAGATTAAGGTGCAAGAGTTTAACATTGCCTCTGACACCTTGAGGCTGACAAGTTTGGCTTCAAACTCGACTCCTTTTAGCAACGTACCTATGCAATAATCAGTTTAAAGTGTGAGAGTTTAATATCGTCTCTGACACCTTGAGACTGATGAGTTCATCTTCAAATTTGGCTCCTTTTAATGATACATTCATGAAAAGGTCAGCTTAAGGTGCAAAGAGACAAACTTGTCCACCTTAAGGCATGGGAATTGAACGATCCTTTTAAGGAAAAATTCATGACAAGACAAGCTTAAGGTGCAAAGGGACAAATTTTGTCCACCTTAAGGCATGAAAATTTAGAAGGACAAGGCTCGAAGACTTGGTAGATTCAAACTTTTGAAGACTTCAACTCGTAGATTCAATAACTTGAGAGAATTCAACTTGCAGAGTTGCTGAACTTTGAGGGACTTCAACTTGCGGACTTGACAACTTTGAAGACTTTAACTCACAAACTTGGAGGATTTTGACTTCAACCTGCGAACTTGGCAAATTTGAAATCTTTATCTCGCAGACTTGAAAGATTTGAGAACTTCACCTTACAAACTTGGTAGATATCGACTTCAACCTGTAGACTTGGAGAATTTTGAGGACCTCAAATCCTATTGAAGAAGCTCATTTTTAAGGGTTTGCCCCCCATCAAGCTATCAATATTTGGCAAAACTCCAAAATTCAATGAAAGAGTACTTGTACGCCTGACTTTCATATGACAGATCAAGTGGGAATATGTGTTTTTTTGACACTTATGCGACTGAACCCAGAATAAAATTCTAAGCACCTGCGTACCTCGGTGAAGAGGATCAAGTCATAACGTAGTTCTGAAAGAGTATTTTCTTTTGGGTCCTAACTTTTGCCTAGGCCACCTCTTGCGAGGTTTTCAACCTAGCAGACTTTTTATGTCCTAACTTTTTCCTAGGCTGCCTCTTGCGAGGTTTTCAACCTAGCAGACTTTTTGTGTCCTAACTTTTGCCTAGGCCACCTCTTGCGAGGTTTTCAACCTAGAAGACTTTTTTTGTGTTCATATTTTTGTCTAGGCTGCCTCTTGCGAGGTTTTCAACCTAGTGGATGATTTTTTTCTTTTTGGAGAGCCATACACAGTTTATACTCTTGCTGGACAGGAGTGACATACAGTTTATGCTCGTGCCTTGACGAGCGTCATCTTCCTTCAAGGATAGTACTTCTTCAAATTTTTTGCATTGATAGGGCCAACCCTCACGACATCTGTATCAACAAGCTTGTAAGAACCATTTGAATATGATTCTTGTATAACGTATGGTCCATCCCACTTTGAGGTGAATTTTCCCCCAGACTTGTGAGAAGTGATAATAGGCCTCCTTAATGCAAGTACTTGGTCTCCAACTTGGAAGCACCTCAAGCAAACCTTTTTGTTGAAAGCACGAGATAGATGGGTTGATAACATTCAAGATTTTGTTGAGCTTCCATCCTCTTCTCATCAAGTGCCTCTAACTATGTAAGATGCAATCGAGCATTCTCTTTTTCCGTGAGCCCTTCTTGAATAGCAAGTCTTAAAGAAGGTATTTGACGCTCAAGTGGTAGGACTGCTTCAACTCCAAAAGCAAGTGAGTATGTGGTTTCTTGCGTTGGTGTGCGGTAAGTCATCCTATATGCCCATAAAGCTTCCTCCATTCGCTCGTGCCAATCCCTTTTAGACTTGGAGACAACCTTCTTTAATAAGTTGCACAGAGTCTTATTAAAAGCTTCAGCTAGACCATTGGCAGCAACATGATACATAAAAGATTTACGCTGCTTGAACTCGAAGAGTTCACAAATCTTGTTCATCAACTTATTAGTAAATGGCTTGCCATTGTCCGTTATTATGTAGCGAGGAATGCCAAAATGGTAGATGATGTTCACTCGGATAAAGTTTGTAACATTCTCCTTCTTTACTTCTTTAAGAGCGACAACTTCGGCCCTTTTGGAGAAGTAATCTGTTGCAGACAAGATGTACAAGTGCCCACCAGAAGATTTGGGTAGTGGTTTGACAACATCTAGTCCCCAAGCGTCGAATGGACAAGATGCAATAGTCGGGTGTAATACTTCAGGCACTGATGTATAAAATTTACATGAAACTAGCAAGCCTTGCATCTCTGAGCATAATTCAAGCAATCTTTCACCATCGTTGGCCAGTAATATCCCATCCTTTTTATGTGAAAGTGAAGCTTCAGTCCAGATTGATGTGATCCACATACTCCTGAATGTGCTTCTTGCAAAGCTTGAATTGCTTCGTCTCCCCCCAAACATCGCAAGAGTACTCCTTCAAATGTTCTTCTATATAATGTGTCCTTGTAGTAAAGAAAGCGAGGCGCAATATGACGGATGTCAGTCTTTCAACTTAGATCTTCTGGAAGTATCCCATAACACAAGTAGTCAATAATAAATTGTCGCTAATCTTCCTTCAAGGCTTCAGAAACAGCGACGATATGTTCCAACTCATTTTCTACATGTTCATCCTCATTTAGCGGTGGTACTACCCATTTTTGGCAGATAGTAACTTATGTCTGATCAGGAAGAGTTAGAGTTGAAGCTAGAGCATCCAAGGTGTCGGCCTTCCGGTTCTCCTTCCTTGGTACTTGTTGGAGGCTCACATCTCCAAGCCATCCTATCAACTTCTGAGCATAGCCGTGATATGGGCATATCTTGGGCTTTCTGACCTCATAATTTTACAAGAGTTGATTGATCACCAGCTGAGAGTCACCAAAGACTTACAATTGTAGTTGTTTCATATCGACATCCATTTCTAGTCCAAGTATCAATGCCTGATATTCAGTGACATTGTTAGAGAAACATTGTGTTAGAGTAAAGGAGTATGGGAGAACCTCTCCTTGTGGAGTGAAAAACACCACGCCAGCACCAGATCCACCTTGATATGCCGCACTATCAAAGTACATCTTCTACGGAGGTTAAACTTCAATAACCATCGCACCCTCATCAGAAAGTTCATCAGTTAGCTCCCAATCATCAAGTATCAGGTGATTCGCCAAGAAGTCTGCTAATGCTTGTCCCTTTATAGCTTTTTGAGGGATGTACACAATCTCGAACTGTTGAAACTGAAGGTACCACTTAGAAAGTTGGTCACTAAGGATTGGTTTTGACATCACAAACTTGATGGGATTTGCTCTAGATATAAGACGAACAATGTGGGCTTGAAGGTAGTGCTTCATCTTTTGGATTGAGAAGACTAACACCAAACACAACTTTTCAATTGGCGAATACTTCAACTCATTTGGTCTCATCATTCTGCTTAGGTATTAAAGAGAGTTCTCTTTGCCTTCACTATTTTCTTGAGCCAATAGTGCTCTAACTGACCTTTCTTGAGCTGTAATATAAAATATCAATGGTTTTCCAGGTATAGGAGCTGCAAGAAGTGTAGGCTTCATCAAATATGACTTGATACTTTCAAAGGCGTTACTACAAGCTTGGTGTCACTTGAAGGGAGCACCCTTCTTCATGAGATGGCTGAACAATTGACATCTTTTAGCTAGATTTGAGATGAATCTCCTCAGGTATGCTAGCTTACCTTGAAGACTTTTTAACTCACGAATATTTCGAGGCTCGGGCATTTTCAAAATTGTATCCACTTTAGCCTGATCAATCTCGATTCCTCGATGTCGCACGATAAAGCCAAGGAACTTTCCAAAAGTAACTCCAAAGGCACATTTCAACGGATTCATCCTGAGTTGATATCTTCACAACAACTCAAACACCATTCTCAAGTCTTTCAAGTGGTCACTTCTCTTTCTTGACTTTACTACCAAATCATCAATATAACATTCAACATTTTTATGAAGCAAGTCATCAAAGATATTTTGAATATCCCTTTGATATGTGGAACCAACATTCTTCAGACCAAAAGGCATCACTTTGTATAAATAAATACCTTTAGGCGTACGGAATGCGGTGAGCTCTTCATCCTTTGGTGCCATGAAAATTTGGTTAATATCGGAGGAACCATCCATGAAAGATATCACCTCATAACCTGTGGTAGCATCAATCATTAACTCTGGAATAGGGAGTGGAAATTCATCCTTAGGACATGCTTGGTTGAGATCTCTAAATTTAACACAAACTCAAATTTGGCTATTTTTCTTCCGCACGGGGACAATACTTGAAACCCATGTGGTATACTTTACTTCCCGAATATATCCAGCTTCAATGAGTTTGTTAACCTTACTCTCGATCAACTAAACTAAGCCTGGTCTGAAACGTCTTTGGGCCTGCTTAACTGGACGAGCACCATTCTTGACTGCCAACTGATGAACTGCCACTTTGGGATCCAAGCCAGGCATCTCTTTGTAACTCCAAGTAAAGACATCCACGTATTCCTTAAGTATATCTATATAAGTGGTTTCTTCATCAACTTCGAGAAAAACACTTAGGTAGGTTGGCCTTGGTTCTTCTTCGGTGCTAAGATTAACTTCCTTCAAGGGATCTATTGTGGTCTTCACTCCTTCTTCTAGTTCTGGTGGAGCATCTCCAGCATCTTCATCCTCTTGAGGATCACCATCATTGACAGATATGTGATGACACCAGGCAATATCCATCATCTTCTCGTCAACCTTCTTTGGAGATGAGGTATCTTGCTTACTTTGAACAGTAATGTGATATGAAGAGCCTACACTTTATTCATCCTCTTCACGCTCCTTGGTATGAACCACAATATGAATTCTTGCTTTTAGTGTCTCCTCACATGAAACCACAAGTTTCATCTGTCGCCTCATTCTAGAAAGGATCAAACTTTGGAAATCCTTTTGGACTCTAGGTGAAACAAGCATTATCAAGCGTTGACAGGATCTCCCATGCTTGTTATTATTTCTCAATGGACCTAATCTTTCGAACACAGAAGTTCTTGGGGTTGATTTTCCAAGTCTATCAAAGACAGAAGGCCTTGTGTTGGAAGCGACAGACTCGTCTTCCACAGTGATATAGTTGCTACTTGCCCTTCTTATAGAGATTTGAACTGGTGGTGGCTGCTTGTACCATAAGCCTTCACGTGATTGCCTGGTAGTAGCTTCTGATGGGAGTTTCCCCAAATTTGACGTTTCATTGGGGTTATATCCAGCCTTCGCAAATAACCTATAAGCATTTGGATCAAAACCTTTGCCTGTATGTTTTGTAGAGAGTGTCACATCTTGTGGTGGACTTTGAGCCACGAACTCTCCAAGCAACTTTGAGGACAAGTTTATCGATTCAATCTGTTTGATAGGAAGAGTTAGTCCCTTCAGTGCACTTCCTTGGATGTCAGATGATTAACCTTCCTCTTTCTTCACCTTCGAAACATAACAAAGCACATGAGTTGCTTTCTTCTTTGAGGCCATAATGATTCCTTTACTCATAATAGAGTGGGGTTTGTTACCACCAACTTTGACTTTTACCATAGCCCCATAATATCTTTTGATTGCAAGCTCATCACACTTAGTTGATTTAACATCGTCAATTTTGCATCCTTCACGACGTGACTCTTCAAGTAGAACTTTGCATCAGCAAAGTGTGACTCAACTTCAGTAAATGGCTTGTCATCAGCAATTATCTTTCTTTCAGTTTCACCTTTGAGATACTTTAAACATTGATAGTAGGAGGCTGCGATAATTTTGTTCTCATGCACCCAAGGTCTCCCGAGCAATATGTTATATGAAGTCTTTGCATCGATCACATGTATCCATGCACTCGATTGCAAATATCCCATGTGGATATCTAAGCTGATAGAACCTATGGCCCTTTGACCCCCTTGATTGAATTCTTGGATCATCAAATGACTTTCAATGAGTTCTTCAGTCGTGATGCCAAGTTTCTTCATTGTGCGAATAGGCAAAATATTGACTCCAGATCCCTCGTCTATCAAGATTATATTTATCCTCTTCTCTAGCACATGGCCTACCATATACAAAGGATGGTTGTGTGGTGTTTCACCAAGTAGAAGATCATCATCTGTGAATGTGATTTTTGTACCACATGCATGTACTTCTTGGAAAGGAAGTTCAATAGGCTCTTTGGAAGATAAAGAAGGCACCATCAATGGACTTTCACCTTTTACTTCTTCTTTGTCAGTATTAAAACATGACACCTCGATGATTGTACTAAATTCATATTTGATTTTAAAAAAAAATTAAAAAAATATGATTATTTCCATATATACTTTTAAGGCACATGATAATTTGAGAAAATAAGATTATTTTTCTCATCTCAAAATTTACTAAGATTATTTTGTGTGCATATGCTATAAAAGTTTATTTTTCACATGTAATAGTTTCACATTTCGTTTGGCACCAAAAAAATTATTTTTGAATTTTAGAAATGATTGTACTAAATTCATATTTGATTTACAAAAGAAAAAGAATTAAGAAAATATGATTATCTTCATATATACTTTCAAAGCACATGATAATTTGAGAAAATGTGATTATTTTCTTCATCTCAAAATTTACTAATATAATTTGTGTGCATATGTTATAATATTTTTTTTTGATTTTTTTTTAATAGGCATATTAATAAAGTTTGAAGAAGTTATCTCAAATAATTAATTTCTTCAAATAGATTATATTCTTATGTGATTGCGGCTATTTATCTCTTCATCTATTTCTTTTATATAGATAAAGTAATTAATATATTGTAATCATAATGAAAATTAGTCAACATGAAAAGTGATTTATATAATTTTCATAAGCTAAGATTAGTAAAAGGTGAAAGAAAATTTGAAAAATAATGAAAGATAGACTTGAAAAAATCATACAAAATTTTAAAAACAAGATCATTAATAAAAGTTTTCATCCACATAAGATCTCTCGAGAAACAATCACATTCATTGATGCATTTTATTCGTGAGATGTGATTTTCATAAAATAAAATAAATAAAGGAGATAGAAAAGGAAGATAACCAATTACAATTAAAATTATTTTATATAATACCTACATCATGAAAAATATAAGGAAAAGTTAACCAAGAAAAAAAAATTATTTTTTGAATTTTTCATAAAATAGTAGAAGGAGAAAGGTCAACTGGCTTGATTATCTTAAAGGAAGGATATTGAAGGGATCAAATAAATAAAAATAAATAATTGTAAAAGAGTTGAAAAGGGTGAAAATCTAAAAATAATTTGGGATGTATATAAAAAAGAGGTAAAATTACATAAACTTTTTTATTAAAATAACAAATAATAGAAAAAAAGATAAAACGAGAAAGGCAAATATACAAGAAAAATGATAAAAGGTAAAAAAGGAAAATTTTAAAATGTCAAAAAAGAAATAAGCATATGATCAAATAATTTGTTTTTTTCTTAATTAGGTTCCTAAACTTGTGAAACAAACTTTTAACTTAAATAAATCTACTAGAAATCTTTATAAATTAAGATGAAAAGATTTAAATTATTAGTTTTGATTGCACCAATATACTGATATATGAGTTGAGAGGGTTAAAGATTAAAACTAAGGAGAGTCTTGTGTTTGATATCGTATTTTTTGAGCTACATTTTTTTTTAATTTAATATCAGCCTTAAAAATATAATTAAAATAATAAATTGTGTTATTATAATTAGAGAATAGAAAAAAGATAAAATCAATCAACGAATAAAGATTGATTTTTTTTAATTAGAAAATTTAACAATAATTGTCTAATATATTAAAAAAAATTAATAACCGTGCGAAACGCGGATCAATTCACTAGTTAAGTAGAAAAAAGTTGAGGAGATATGTTATTTAAGTAAAGAATACAAATAAGTAGAGATTTTTTGTAATTCATGAGAAATAATTAGATATAATAAATATGATATTTTTTAATTATTAAATAAATTGATTAATAAAAGATGAAGGAAATAATTTTAAAAAAGGAGAAAAAAAGGTAAATATGAATGGATGTCATATTGATTCAATATTTTGAGAAATGACTATAGTTAATAAATTAGGAACTACATAATAATTTTTCTCTTGATTTTTTAAATTGAACAAATAAAATGGAAATCTATTTTTTTTAATATAAGAGATAAGTAAAAATGGACAAACGAGTAACTCCAGTTCCAATTAATATTAAAGAAATGGAATATATGGTAGTAGTAACACAATTAGAAGCATTCATTTGTGGAGGATTTTACAAATTAAATCTTTAGAAGTAGAGTATTTTAATTGGCCTTAAGATCGTTATGTTGAGAAAGCAAGTAATACAATATGACAAAGGCAGTAGCCATGGAAATGCTCAAGTCTAAACTTCGCCAACTATTTAAATCTAGAGAAGACTAACAAACTCATGGTCAAATGGTATCCGAATAACAAGTGTATCAGCCAATAAAAATATGGTAAAGCAAAAAATAATCAAACGCAAGAGATATCAAAATTTACGTGAAAAATACCTTTAATGTAAAGAGCAAAAGTCATGGACCTCACCTACAAAGCTTCACTAAATCAATCAATCAACAATAGCTATAAAAAATCTACAAATTGTCACATCAAAAGCAACAATGAAAACAAAATCGTATCAAAACTAGAGATGTGTTATTATAATTAGAGAACAGAAAAAAGATAAAATCAATCAACGAATAAAGATTGATTTTTTTAATTAGAAAATTTAACAATAATCTAATATATTAAAAAAATTTAATAACTGTGCGAAACGTGGATCAATTCACTAGTTAAGTAGAAAAAAGTTGAGGAAATATGTTATTTAAGTAAAGAATACAAATAAGTAGAGATTTTTTGTAATTCATGAGAAATAATTAGATATAATAAATATGATATTTTTTAATTATTAAATAAATTGATTAAGAAAAGATGAAGGAAATAATTTTAAAAAAGGAGAAAAAAAGATAAATATGAATGGATGTCATATTGATTCAATATTTTGAGAAATGACTATAGTTGATAAATTAGGAATTACATAATAATTTTTCTCTTGATTTTTTAAATTGAACAAATAAAAATGGAAATCTATTTTTAATATAAGAGATAAGTAAAAATGGACAAACGACTAACTCCAGTTCCAATTAATATTAAAGAAATGGAATATATGGTAGTAGTAACACAATTAGAAGCATTCATTTGTGGAGGATTTTACAAATTAAATCTTTAGAAGTAGAGTATTTTAATTGGCCTTAAGATCGTTATGTTGAGAAAGCAAGTAATACAATATGACAAAGGCAGTAGCCATAGAAATGCTCAAGTCTAAACTTCGCCAACTATTTAAATCTAGAGAAGACTAACAAACTCATGTTCAAATGGTATCCGAATAACAAGTGTATCAGCCAATAAAAATATGGTAAAGCAAAAAATAATCAAACGCAAGAGATATCAAAATTTACGTGAAAAATACCTTTAATGTAAAGAGCAAAAGTCATGGACCTCACCTACAAAGCTTCACTAAATCAATCAAACAACAATAACTATAAAAAATCTCTAAATTGTCACGTCAAAAGCAACAATGAAAACAAAATCGCATCAAAACTAGAAATGTGTTATTATAATTTGAGAATAGAAAAAAGATAAAATCAATCAACGAATAAAGATTGATTTTTTTAATTAGAAAATTTAACAATAATTGTCTAATATATTAAAAAAAATTAATAACCGTGCGAAAAGCGGATCAATTCACTAGTTAAGTAGAAAAAAGTTGAGGAAATATGTTATTTAAGTAAAGAATACAAATAAGTAGAGATTTTTTGTAATTCATGAGAAATAATTAGATATAATAAATATGATATTTTTTAATTATTAAATAAATTGATTAAGAAAAGATGAAGGAAATAATTTTAAAAAAGGAGAAAAAAAGATAAATATGAATGGATGTCATATTGATTCAATATTTTGAGAAATGACTATAGTTGATAAATTAGGAATTACATAATAATTTTTCTCTTGATTTTTTAAATTGAACAAATAAAAATGGAAATCTATTTTTAATATAAGAGATAAGTAAAAATGGACAAACGACTAACTCCAGTTCCAATTAATATTAAAGAAATGGAATATATGGTAGTAGTAACACAATTAGAAGCATTCATTTGTGGAGGATTTTACAAATTAAATCTTTAGAAGTAGAGTATTTTAATTGGCCTTAAGATCGTTATGTTGAGAAAGCAAGTAATACAATATGACAAAGGCAGTAGCCATAGAAATGCTCAAGTCTAAACTTCGCCAACTATTTAAATCTAGAGAAGACTAACAAACTCATGTTCAAATGGTATCCGAATAACAAGTGTATCAGCCAATAAAAATATGGTAAAGCAAAAAATAATCAAACGCAAGAGATATCAAAATTTACGTGAAAAATACCTTTAATGTAAAGAGCAAAAGTCATGGACCTCACCTACAAAGCTTCACTAAATCAATCAATCAACAATAGCTATAAAAAAACTCTAAATTGTCACATCAAAAGCAACAATGAAAACAAAATCGCATCAAAACTAGAGATGTGTTATTATAATTAGAGAATAGAAAAACGATAAAATCAATCAACGAATAAAGATTGATTTTTTTAATTAGAAAATTTAACAATAATTGCCTAATATATTAAAAAAATTTAATAACCGTGCGAAACGCGGATCAATTCACTAGTTAAGTAGAAAAAAGTTGAGGAAATATGTTATTTAAGTAAAGAATACAAATAAGTAGAGATTTTTTGTAATTCATGAGAAATAATTAGATATAATAAATATGATATTTTTTAATTATTCAATAAATTGATTAATAAAAGATGAAGGAAATAATTTTAAAAAAGGAGAAAAAAAGATAAATATGAATGGATGTCATATTGATTCAATATTTTGAGAAATGACTATAGTTAATAAATTAGGAACTACATAATAATTTTTCTCTTGATTTTTTAAATTGAACAAATAAAAATGAAAATCTATTTTTAATATAAGAGATAAGTAAAAATGGACAAACGAGTAACTCCAGTTCCAATTAATATTAAAGAAATGAAATATATGGTAGTAGTAACACAATTAGAAGCATTCATTTGTGGAGGATTTTACAAATTAAATCTTTAGAAGTAGAGTATTTTAATTGGCCTTAAGATCGTTATGTTGAGAAAGCAAGTAATACAATATTACAAAGGCAGTAGCCATGGAAATGCTCAAGTCTAAACTTCGCCAACTATTTAAATCTAGAGAAGACTAACAAACTCATGTTCAAATGGTATCCGAATAACAAGTGTATAAGCCAATAAAAATATGGTAAAACAAAAAATAATCAAACACAAGAGATATCAAAATTTACGTGAAAAATACCTTTAATGTAAAGAGCAAAAGTCATGGACCTCACCTACAAAGCTTCACTAAATCAATCAATCAACAATAGCTATAAAAAATCTCTAAATTGTCACATCAAAAGCAACAATGAAAACAAAATCGCATCAAAACTAGAGAAGGAAAGGAGATAAATCTTAAGCTATTGTTCATGGTCCAAATGTTGCAGCTACAAACCACAAAAACGAACCCCACTGCTCAAATTCAAGAATAAGATGTTGAGAATCTCCTCTCCACCCCACCTCCTCACCCCGTTCAAACTTGAATACGATCCAACGATTAACGAGTCAAAAAATACAACCAAAAGCAGATTGCCTGAGCAAAATTTTTCTAAAGCAAAAAAAACATAATTTGTTGTTGTAACGACCTGTCCCGTCGTTATTCTAAAATTACCTTATTGCGAATTTCGGGAATAATGAAATAAGATTTAATTTAAATAGGGTTGACATGACAAAAATTTTAGATTTTGAAATTCGTCCGGGTTGACGTCACCCCACTGCAACGGGAATTTTACCGCTATAGCACTGTCACTGTAGCATTCAGTCGACCGCTATAGCGGTATGATGGAGGCAGTAGCTGAAAACGCGAATATTATTTTTATAATTCTCCTCCTCAGTTGGAAAATAGACGAGGGTTGCTCCAAAAATCCTCCTAGGCTGCTCCAAAGCTTGGGAGTCATGGGGAGGGGAGATTTCGGCTAAAGAAGGGCGAAATCATGGATTCCAGGCCCGCTCTCCATCAGAAATTTCCTTCACGGAGCCAGAATGTGGTGTTTAGGCCTCTACAGCTGATACTTGACGTCCAGGTAGGCTAGGCTTAACTGAGTAGCTATAGACCCATATTTTCTTGCATATTAGTATTGTAAAACAACGGGAGCGCCACTCCACTAGCATCACACATAATCTCAAAAGGTTGGGACCAATCAGGAGAGATAATGATAGGAACTGAGACCAACTTTTCTTTAAGGCATTCGAATGCCTTCAAACATACATCATCAAACACAACCTTTACCTCCTTCTCCAACAATTTGCATAATGGATTAGCAATTTTGGAGAAGTCCTTGATAAACCTCCTATAGAAACTAGCATGCCCCAAAAAGATTCGAATCCCTTTTACAGAAACTGCTGGAGGTAATTTTTCATTCACCTCAATCTTCACTTTGTCGACCTCAATACCCTTTTTGGAGATACTATGGCCAAGCACTATGCCCTCTTTCACCATGAAGTGATACTTTTCCCAATTCAGCACTAGGTTGCACTCTTCACATCATTTTAGTACACAACTGAGATGATCTAGACAATCTTCAAGTCATCCATGAATATCTCAATAGTGTCCTCCACCATGTCTGAGAAAATGGACATCATGCAATGCTGGAATGTTGTTGGCGCATTGCACAAACCAAATGGCATCCTTTTGAAAGCAAACATCCCATATGGACAGGTGAAAGTGGTTTTTTCTTAGTCTTCAGGAGCAATTGAGATCTGATTGTATCCTGAATAACCATCAACGAAACAATACCATCCTCTACCAGAAAGACGATCTAACATCTGATCCATGAATGGCATCGGAAAATGGTCCTTCTCAGTCCATACATTCAGCTTCCTATAATCCATGCATATGTGCCAACCTATGACTGGCCTCATCAGAATCAGTTCATTCTTTGCATTTGGGACTACAGTAATCCCTTCCTTCTTTGGCACATATTGAACCGGGCTTACCCACTTGCTATCAGAAATAGGATAAACCTCACATGTATCCAGCCACTTAATGATCTCCTTCTTGACAACCTCTTGCATAGGCTAATTAAACCTACGATGGTGCTCAATACTTGGAATACAATATGGCTCAAGCTGAATTTTATGTGTACAAATTCCTGGCAGAATCCTAATAATGTCTGTGATGGTCCAGCCAATGGCCCTCTTAAATTTCTTCAACACAAAAACTAGAGCTTCAACTTGCCCTTCACCTAAGTCTGCAGTAGTAATCACTGGCAAAGTATCATTATCTCCAAGGAACACATACCAAAGATGGGTTGGAAGTGCTTTGAGCTCCAAGACTAGTGGCTCTTCAATAGACGGTCGGGCAGGCGGTGTTTGTCTATTCTTTAAGTCTAAGTCAAGCTTTTTTGGAGCATAGTTGTAAGACCCCATACCTACTAGTGCTTCAACCATCTCGTCATACTCATCAATATCATCTCCTTCAAAATTCATAATCACCGCAGCCAGTGCCTCGACACCAAGTCTCTCCTCAATCGGCATAATCAACTGATCCTCATTAACCACATCAATAATTGAAACCACTCGCATGTCATCATGATGCTTCATAGACTGGCAAACATAAGTAAATACCTCATCATTCAATCTGAACTTCATCTGCCCAGTCTCTAAGTCAATGAGCGCGCATCCGGTAGTAAGGAATGGTCATCCCAAGATGATAGGGACCTCAAAATCTACCTCACAGTCAAAAATGATGAAGTCCGCAGGGAATATAAAAGTATTAACTTTCACAAGAACATCATAGAGAATTCCTACAGGCCTCTTCACGGTGCGATCTACCATAAGAAGCCGCATTGTAGTTGGTTTGGGGGATCCCAAGCCCAATTGTTTAAACACTGCTAGTGGCATCAGATTAATACTAGCACCCAGATCACACAACGCCTTACCAAAGTAGAATGCTCCAATCGTCCAAGGAATATTAAAATCTCCTGGATCTTCTTTCTTCTGTACTAAAGAACGAGAAGCTATTGCACTACAGTGGTGCAAATTATCAGCTAGCTCAAAATTTACCATCCTCTTCCTAGTCACCAGATCCTTCATGAATTTAGCATATCCAGGCATCTACTCCAATGCTTCAACTAAAGGAATATTGACTGAAAGTTGTTTAAGCATGGAGATAAACTTATGAAATTTGCCATCCTCAACCTTCTTCTTCAATCTTTGTGGGTAAGGTGGAAGAGGCAATGGCATGGGTTTCAGGACCAGTGCAACCTCCTTGCTCTTTGTTTTTAACTCAGAAGACTATCTCTCAATTGGCTTTTCTCCACCATCTATTTCTTCAGACTCGACCAAAATCTCAGCATCATCCTTTTCAACTTCGGCTGGCTCATCAACAACTGTAGGCATGGGAGGATCAATGGTCTGCTTTCTGCTTCGAGTAGTCACCGCCATAACCTATCAATCATTCTTTAAGTTCTAAATGGTGTCACTCGGGAGAGTGCCCTTTTGATGTGGATTCATGCTAGTTGAAATCTGGTGCATCTGCATCTCAAGCTGCTTTATAGAGACAGAATGGGAATCCACTCTCTAACTGATATTTGAAAGGTCAGCTTTTATATCCTTCATGCTTGCATCCGTGGAGTCAACCTTTTCAAACACCTTGTTGAGCATCTCTCTTATGGTAGGTTGTCCAGGCCACTATTTGCAATTTCCAAGCGGGACATAAAGACCACTTCTATCATTCTTTTATCTATCCTTTTTCTGCCAGTCACCATCTCTGTAACTGGACCGATTGTATTAATCGTCTCTATCTCTATTCCAACCTTAATTTTCTTGGCCAAAGTCCCATAAACCCTCCCCTTGATCATTTACATAACTAACCTCCTCTTCGGATAAGTAATCGTCTGGCCTAGGTGCTTTACTTTGTGAACCGATGGCTTTTACCTTCTCTACTCCCTCACCCAGGAATCTTTTTACCAGTAACCCAACTGTCGTGTTCATCTCGGCAACTTTCTCTTTGAGGTCTTGCAATTCATTTGGATCCAAGGACTTACCAACTGCGTATGTACCTGCTAGGGCCTCTGACTCTCTGGTGTGCCATGCTCTGTTGGTCTTGGTAACCCGATCAAGTATCTCCGAAGCTTCATCATATGAGTTGTCCATGAATTCCCCACCAATTACAGTGTCAGCTACTGCTTTGGTGTTGGCATTCAGTGCTTTGTAAAAAAATTCCATCAGATGCCTTGAAGGGATTCCATGTCTCGGAACTTGATTCAATTTCTTCTTGAACCTTAGCCAAGCCTCATATAATGCCTCTGCAGGTAGCTGCTTGAAATTATAGATCTCCTGTTTCAATTGCAACATCCTTGATGGAGGAAATAATCGCTCTAAAAATTGGGTCTTCAACTCATGACATGTGTATATGGTATTATCGTGCATTTTTGAGAGCCAAACAGTTGCCTCATCGGTCAATGAGAATGGAAACAACCTCAGTCTAATAGAAACTTGCCCTACTCCTGGTACACTATACGCCTTGCAAATCTGAGTAAAATTCTGCACATGATGATTTGCATCTTCTGTGTCCCTTATTATTCATCAACTGGATCATGGTGCTGGTGATGTCAAATTTCTCCCCCTCAGTCAGTGGTGGCAACACTATGGGTCCAGCAATGCCCAATTCCTCCTCCTCATCATAATCATCATAATCATAGTAGTGAGGGGCTTGCCTGGGTTGTTGCATCTGTCGACCCGTATTCTATCGCGATGCGATAGGTCCTCTAGGAAAATTCCTGTGAGCTACCCCGTCAGCTGCTGCTTGGGCCTTTAGTGCAGCGTGATGAGCAGCTTGTTGTCGAGCCTGCCTTGCTTGCTTAGCCACAACATTTCACGCTGCAAGCTCTGCTGCAAGTGCAGCATCTTTAGCGGCAAGAGCATCTTCTCCTTCCTTTTTTCGTTGCTCATCCTCGGCCCACAACCGGGCTGTGATGTGCTCCTGTGTCTCATTCTCTCCCTCTTTATCCATATTTCTTAAGGTTTTAGAGAGCACAAGATTGTATGGGATCAAGGGATTGCCTTGACTCCTTGTACTGGGCATGCACAAGTGTGCAACCTATAGATCAAAACAAAAACAACAAAAAAAGTAAAATCAGGAAATAAGGACTAATAGTGAAATAAACACAATCTCTTTTAATCCTAAACTGTATTCCCCGACAATGGCGCTAAAATTTGATACACCCAAATTACACCTCCTTTTAGAAGCGTAAGCGGTCGCTGATCAAATATAGAATCCAACGAAGGTTGGGGTCGCTCCCACAAGAAATATGGTAGGACTATGGTCGATTAATGTTTACTCGCGCTTTTAGTCATTTATTTCCCTCGAAAGGGGTTTTTTTAAAGTAACAAGTAGTAATTGTAACTAGAATGTAAACAAGTAACACGTGACAATTTTAAGAGTTGTAATCAATGGGTGAGATGACTAGGGTAGTGTTCCCCATGAGATCATAACTTAGTAAGTCTTTGTACTTAGTAAACTAGTTTGGTGCTTAGCATGTAGAATCAGTAAGTTAGGTTCACCTAAATCCTTCGTCTGGCAGATAGATGAATTTCACCACACGCCTTGGTCCGACCGTAGGTGTATGTTGTACTACCCTTACCCTAGATCCCATATTAGCTATTCCTGGACAAGGTCAAGCTATTAGATGAGGGTTGGTAGCCTCAAATCTCTGTTGTTAAACAACCCTTTTCCCATCCGTACCTCATTTGTCCAGCAAGTAAGGATAAGGCGAGTTCTAACATTGCGCACCGTTAAAAAGCAATCAAAGCTAAGGGAAGAACAATACATGCATAAACACCGCCCTAGAGTACCCAAGTACTTTGCCTACTTTGTTAATTCTTCATAGTTCCCACAACCCTAGTTGTGGATTTAGCTACTTATGTTCATAAGTAAACAATCAAGAGTTATTGGTGTGTTCATGATCATATACTTACAATAGGAGTTAAAGAAATCCAGAATCTTGAATGCATGAAGATGAAAGTAAGAACAATGGACTATGGATGTGTATAACTCTCAAAAACCAAGAACAAACTAATATCACAAAGTTTTGAATGTGTTTCCTACAAAGTAACGAGCATAAAACGTAAAATAAAACCTAGGAAAAGTATTTATAGACAATGGAAATCCTGTCCTAACAAAACTCAGAAACTGAGCTCGGTAGGGACCACGGGTTGGATGACGACCCATCATTAAGTATGACGGTTCATAGTCTGTTGAGGTAAACCATGGTCCTGGTGGTTCAACGTGTTCTCACTTAAGAAACTACGGGTGGAACCACGAGTCGTACTTATGAATGATGGCTCGTCTCTTGACTCGTGGTTTATTGGTCCATTTTGTGCCTTCTCTGATCAGTAACTACGAGTCAAAGAGATGGACCATACTTTGGGAGTATGGTTTGTACACCAATCCGTGCTTCCTGCTACTCCTTTTTCCCATCTGCAGAATGTTTGATCTATGAGTCACAGGGATGGGTCATGGTTTGAAACCACGACTCGTGGACTGATTCGTCCTTTTCTCAAGATTTTGCATAGATTTGCTCCTTGTTCTACATGTCATAGGACGGGTTTGTTGTTTTGAACCACAGACCTTCAAGTGATTCGTCATCCCTGAAGCTTCCTATTTTTAGCTCAATTTCCTGCACTTTGTTCTAGGATCCATTTTTCCTGCACACTTAACAAACAACATCAAATTTCCCAATAAAATGCTAAAGAATGTGTGATAATCCTAAGTATTAAGCGTCAAAAGTGACATATTTCTACGTCACATCAAATAATCACAGGTACCATTCTCATCTATGATAAAATGGCTTCGGTGTTATTTGACCCAAGTTCTACATATTCTTATGTGTCTGTGAGTTTTGCATTGGGTCTGAACTTGATATGTGATATCCTTGATTCCCCTATCCATGTTTCTACCCCACTTTGAGAGTCTATGGTTGTGACTTATGTTTATCGTGACTGTTCTGTTGTGTTTGTGGGGTTGCATACTTGGGTAGACTTGGTAATCCTGGATATGGTTGATTTTGATATTATCTTGGGCATGACCTGATTATCCCCTGATCATGATGTGTTAAATTGTAACACCAAGACTGTGGCTCTAGAGATTCTGGGTAAGGATATATCATTTGTTCGTTATTATGTTTATCGATGATATTTTGATCTACTCCAAGAGTAGGGAGGAGCATGCTAATCACCTTCGTATTGTGTTGGACATATTGAGACGTCAAAAGCTTTATGCAAAGTTCTCCAAGTGTGAATTTTGGTTGACTTCAGTCGCATTCTTGGGGCATGTAGTGTCAGAACAAGGGGTGATGGTGGATCCCCAAAAGAATGAGGTAGTCAAGAGTTGGACCCGGCCTAGCTCTGTGACAGAGATGAGCAGTTTTGTTGTGTTCGTTGGGTACCACCGGAGGTTTGTTAAGGATTTTGCATCTATTTCTACTCACCTGACAAGGCTGATACAGAAGGATGTACCATTCGTGTGGTCCCGACAAGTGCGAGGAGAGCTTCCAAAGGCTCAAGACACTTCTGACCACTTCTCCTATCTTGTCCTTGCCGGTTGAAGGTAAAGACTTTATTTTTTACTGTGATGCTTCACATTCTGGTTTGGGTGATGTGTTGATGCAGGATAGAAATGTGATAGCCTATGCCTCCAGGCAGTTGAAGGTGCATGAAAGAAACTACCTGACTCATGACTTAGAGTTGGCAGCGGTGGTTTTTGCACTCAAGATTTGGAGACACTACCTTTATGGTGTCAAGTGTGAGGTGTTCACTGATCATCGCAGTCTGCATCATTTGCTCACACAGAAGGACTTGAATTTGAGGCATAGAAGGTGGATGGAACTATTGAAGGACTATGATGTGACTATCCAGTACCATCTGGGTAAGGCTAATGTGATGGCAGACACACTGAGTTGGAAGACACTTAGCATGGGTAGTTTGGCTTGTGTGGGGATGTCCAAACGACCACTAGCGAGGGAAGTTCAGGCATTGGAGCCCAAGTTTATGCACTTGGGTATTTTAGAACGAGGTGGGCTATTGGCCAGCTTTGAGGTCAAGGCCACCTTCATAGAGGAGATAAAGGCCAAGCAGTTTCAGGATCCAAAATTGAGTAAGCTCAGGAGGTAAGGTAATATCCGGGAAATCCAGGGACGTCACTCTAGATGATTGTGGAGTACTAAATTTTAGAGAGAGGATTTGTGTTCCTCGGGTTGATGATATAATTCAGAAAATCTTGGCAGAAGCTCACGATTTGCGGTACTCAATTCATCCGGGTCTGACCAAAATATACAGGAACTTGAGGCAGCATTACTGGTAGCCCGGGATGAAAAGGGACATAGTGGATTTTGTGTCCAAGTGTCAGAATTGTCATCAGGTAAAATATGAGCATCAGAGACCTGCAGGACTACTTCAGAGAATGCCAATTCCAGAGTGGAAGTGGAAGAGGATAGCCATGGATTTCGTGGTGGGTCTTCCCAAGACGTTGGGGAAGTACAACTCAATTTGGGTCATTGTTTACAGGCTGACCAAGTTCGCACATTTCATTCCAGTCAGGGTATATTACAATTCACAGCAATTGGCTAAGATTTATGTGAAGGAGATTGTGAGATTGCATGGGGTGACACTGTCCATCATTTCAAACAGGGGTACACAGTTCACCTCTAAGTTTTGGGGTAAGTTGCATGAAGAGTTGGGTACACAACTCACCTTTCCTACAGCCTTCCATCCTCAGATTGATGGTCAGTCGGAGAGGACGATCCAGATATTGGAGGACATGCTGAGAGCATGTGTGATGGACTTTGGGGGTCATTGGGACCAGTTTCTACTATTGTGCAAGTTCTCGTACAACAATAGCTACCACTCTAGTATCGACATGGCACCATTCGAGGAATTATATGGGAGGGATTATAGATCACTTGTTGGATGGTTTGAGGAAGGCGATGTAAAGCCTTTGGGCATGGATTTGGTAAGGGAAGAGCAGAAAAAGGTAAGAGGCATTCAGACCAAATTGTTAGCTGCCCAAAGCAGGCAGAAGAAATATGCGAATTACAAGGTCCGGGACATGGAATTTTAGGCTGGTGAACAGGTGTTGTTGAAGGTGTCACCAATGAAGGGAGTTATGCGGTTCAGTAAGAAGGGCAAGCTCAGCCCTCGGTTCATCGGTCTGTTTGAGGTTAGAGATTGTGGAGTCTGTGGCTTACAAGTTGGCACTGCCGCCTAGTTTATTGGGTGTCCATCCGGTATTCCATGTACCCATGCTTAAGCGATACCATGGGGAAGGGGACTACATCATCAAGTGGAATGAGGTGCTTTTCGATAAGGATCTTCATTATGAAGAGGAACCAATTTTGATTCTTACTCGGGATGTCCGAAAATTAAGAAAAGAGGTGATTAAATGGTAAGGGTTCAATGGAAGCATCGTCCGATTGAGGAAGCCACTAGGGAAACTGAGAAGGACATGAGGGACAAGTACCCTCACTTGTTTGAGGATTCAGGTACTACATTTTCCTTCCTATAATTTTGTAATTTCGGGTTTGATCATTCGGGGACGAACGATGGGTAAATTGATATCTCTTGTAATGACTGGGTCCTTTGTTATGGGTAATCCATTCATGCCAAGTTTGTAGAGTTAGAAAACTCCGGGTTTGGGAGTTTGAAATTCTGGGCTAGGCTCGCCTTGGATGGTTTTGGAGCGAGGTATAATCTAGGGAAATCAGGGTAAGGATTGGGTGAGATGTCTTGATTCGATCTAGATTTTCATGTATCTAAGACATAAAGGAGTCCCAGGGACTTTTCGGAATTGAATTTGGGTAAGTAGAACTCCCAGAATCGAGGTTGACGTGAATTTGTTGTTTCAGATCATCGGATGAAGCAAGTGTGTTTTAAAATGGACCAATTTTGGAGAATTCCCAACATTCTGTATGTGATGAGCACCACGGCTCTGCCATATCAACCTCTGCTATTGTGGAAGAAAATCCCGCTATAGCGGGAGTCAAGGCAGTCAACCTACGCCATAGCGGTTGACTCCACTACGACGGTACCGCTATAGCAGAAGCCAACTGCTATAGTAGAGCGCGATGGGATTTAATGCAGAAACTTCCCTAAAATAGTTCAGTTTTCTGCAAGTCAGTTGGGAAAAGAACTAGGGCAATTTCAAGCGCTTCTCCCCCATTCTTCATTGGTTTTCTTCCCTAAGGTAAGGCTTTTACTCCCCGAACTTCGTATTACTTTTCCTATGCAATAGAATTGCTAGGGGTGGACTTGGGGAGAGGTTTGGAATGACTTAGGGATGATAGAATCCGGGGATAAAGGGGGATTCTAGGGGTGGAAGTTCTTGGGTATTGTTAAATTTACTGTTTATTGATTATGTGACCTTAATTTCCTAATTTCATCCATAAAAATATGGTAGAACTAGGTGAATTAATGGTGGGAAAGCCCGGAAAGAGGGTGGAATGATCATGGGTGGCCTGGGGTTTAGGACTTTGCATAATCTGGGTAAATTATAGGCCATAAGGATTAATTCTTGGTTATTGTGTATTGTCTTAGACCAAGAAATGGTAAGAACATCAGAAAATGGGAAAGCTCCGGTTGAGTATAGCTTGAATCATTTCGAGGTAGGTGATGGTTGATTTCTGTATGCTTTGTGTGTTTGAGTACTCATATCTAAGTATTTGTATGAGATGCATGGCTTAGGGAATGCTTAGGAATGTCTAATAGTCTTATTTTATCAGTTTGGTTGAACTGTGCATTTTGCTTATTGGTTTACAAGTTAATTGTTCATTGTTGTGACTGTGGATTTTTTGACATTCGGTTGGCTCGGGTACCATGCCTGGTATGAAATATACTAACGGTTGGCTCGGGTACCACGCCTGGTATGAAATATACTAACGGTTGGCTCGGGTACCACGCCTGATACGGGCTATACTAATGGTTGGCTCAGGTACCAAGCCTGGTATGGGTTTATTTTACTACATTGTCACATTGATATTATTGCATTGTGCACTTGTTGTTGGTTCCATGAGTGGACTGGGTTGTGTTGTTGAAATATGATATTTGCTTATGGTCCTTGACAGGCCGGGTTATTGTTGTATCCAATTTTAGAGTTGGTCTTGGTATAGACCAGGTTTTTCTTGTTAACACTTAGGTGTTGGTTAGAGGGGATCCCAGGGTGGGTCCGGGATATATAGATAAGAGGTGGTTGTTTGCGTTGACTTTCATATAAAAGTGGTTGGTATGAGAGACAAGTTAGGAGGAGAATTGCGGTCTAGAATTCATTGGTAACTGTATTATGTGTTCTTATACTTGTACTTGATTTTCGTACTACTCATTCATTGTATATTTGGAATTGGCTGATGATCCTACCAGTACACGGTCGTTGTGTACTGATACTGCACTTGCTTGTCTTTTGTGAGTACAGGAAATCTTTCGGCGGTTGAGGCATGACCTCACTTGTAGGCCTGACTGTTTGTGATATTAAGGGTGAGCTGTTCGACCAAGCTGCCTTGATTTCTATCCATTTAAGTTGTAGCCCAATTATTTCGGGCTTAGACTATTTCATTATTGTCTTTGGGGTTTCATCCCCGTACTCTAGCTTTGGTAGATGTTTTGGGCACGATGACTTTCAGATTCTAGGGGAGATTTCTGCAGTTTTATTTCAATGAAATTACTTTTGCTTATTTGAATTGCTAGTTTATTTCCTATTGCTGGTTTTAGGCTGTTAGTCTAGGCTAAGGGTTGAACTCTACTGGTACGCTCATCCGGGGGTTGGGTGGGTGTCACTCACGATGGCCTAGGTTGTGACATAAACTTTTGGGAGTATTTTGGTCTAGGGAGAGATTCAGCTGTTTCTCAGATCTTGGACGAAATAATTTGGAGAGAAAATGAATTTTCAAGGCTAAAATTTCATTATATATCCATTCCACCGACTTGGGCCCACCTTGACAGCTTGCTTGTGCAATCTTACAAAACTACAAATATCTACCTATGTTGAAGTCGTATGAATAAACGGTTTAATGTGTTAGTAACTAAACTTGTATACCTTCAATTTGGTATATCGGAGTCCCACTAATTCATTATAGATTGGGAGAAAACCACCAAGACATTTAACCTAAATTTAAGAGAATTCCTTAAAGGAATTTACAATAACTTTTTCTGACTTTTATTTTGCAACTTGCTTGACTTCAAAACATAATATACGACCATCGTGCATTTAAAATACCTTATAAAACATCCTTCATAACATGTAAGGTACTCTTAGTATTATCCCAAAGGCATGAGTTAATCCAACATTCAAACGTGTGGGGTGTTACATCTCCCCCCCCCCTCCCCCCGGGGACATTTGTCCATGAATGATGATAATGGGCATGGCATTATTGGAAACAACACAAGAACATATAATGTAAAATTAACGCACCTCAAGTACTCAAATGCGGGTCTATTATCTATTGGTTTTGAACATCATATGAAGGGGTGAACAAGTGGGGATATCTGGTCTTCATGTCATCTTTAGCTTGCCAAGTCATCTCCTCAAGATCATGGTTCTGCCATAACACTTTCACTAAAGCTATATCCTTATTTCGCAACCTTCTAATATTACGGTCTACTATGGCAACAGGGACTTCTTCATAAGATAGTTCCTCTAAAATCTGAACATTTGTTGTCGGTACTATATGTGTTGGATCTCCGATACAATTTTGTAACATATAAACATGAAAGACTAGGTGCACAGCTTCTACTTCTGGTAGCAAGTCTAGATAATAAGCAACTCTGCCTTTTCATCACAAGATACGGTAAGACCCAATATATTGAGGGCTCAGCTTGCCCTTCCTTCCAAATCGCATAACGCCCTTCATAGGAGAAACCTTCAAAAAGACCCAACCGTCAACACTGAACTCTAGCACTCATCGCCTAACATATGAATATGATTTTTGGTGGCTCTGAGCTATAAAAAATCACTCCCTAATCAGCATAACCTTTTCCACAGCCAGCTGCACTACATTCGGTCCAAGTAACCCTAACTCTCCAACCTCAAGCCAACTAAGAGGGGATCAATATCTGCGCCCATATACAGCCTCATATGGTGCCATACCAATGCTTGAGTGATAATTGTTATTATAAGCAAACTCAATAAGCGACAAGTGATCATCCCAGTTCCCCCTGAAATTTAGCACACACGCCCGTAACATATCCTCAAGTGTTTGGATCGTACATTTAGCTTGTTCATCAGTCTGAGGATGAAAAGTTATACTAAGATTAACTTGAGTACCCAGACCTTTCTGGAAGAATCTCCATAAATGTGCTATAAACTGAGCCCCTCGATCTGAAATGATTGATAATGGGACACCATGTAGTCTGACTATTTCTCTAATATATAACCCCGCATAAGTTTCAGCCGAGAATGTGAACCTGATAGGCGAAAAATGGGTTGATTTTGTCAGCCTATTAACAATCACTCAAATAGAATCAAACTTCCATCGTGAATGAGGTAAACCTATGACAAAGTCCATATTAATTTCCTCCTACTTCTACGATGGAATAGCTATCTCCTGAGTTAGCCCACTGGGCTTCTGATGCTCTACCTTTACCTGCTGACAATTAAGGCACTATTTTACAAACTCAGCTATGTCCCTCTCATTCCCGCCCACCAATAAATCTCCATAATATTATGATACATCTTTGTGGATTCGGGATGAATAGAGTAGCGAGAATGGTATGCCTCTTTCATAATCTGATGCCGAAGCCCTACAACATTCGGAACACATAGTTATCTCTGTATCTAAGGACTCCATCTCTTGTTATATCAACAGCTAAAGACTCTCGCTATTGAGCCTTGCCTCTAAGCTGCTCTAAGTTGGGATTCTCGTGTTGATGTGCCTTTACCTCTACAACTAGAGAGATATGGCTTTGTCCTGAACTATGACCCCAGTATCATGGGAGTTTAATAATCTAACCCCCAAACTAGCTAGCTGATGGAGCTCCTGAGCTATCCCTTATTTTTTTGCTCCCAAATACGATAGACTTACCATAGATTTACGACTGAGGGCATCCGCTACTACATTGGCTTTCCTTGGATGATATAAGATATCCACATCATAGTCTTTCAGCAATTCAAGCCATCAGCACTATCGCACGTTCAACTCTTTCTGTCTAAGAATATACTGGAAGCTCTTATGATTTGTATAAATATCAACATGAACTCCATACAAGTAATGCCTCCAAATTTTTAGGTCATGAATAACTGCAGCCAACTTTAAATCATGGGTCGGGTAGTTCTTCTCATGCTTCTTTAACTGTCTAGAAGCATAAGAAATTACCTATCTGTGTTACATCAGAACACAACCAAGCCCGATGCCTGAAGCACCACAATACACCACGTAGACCTCTGGACCCTCTGGTAAGGTTAGAACTGGTGCTGAAGTCAATCTATCTTTCAACTCCTGGAAACTCTGCTCGCAGGCTACGATCTACTAAAACTTAGCTCATTTTTGAGTCAGCTTTGTCTAGGGTGCTGAAAGTGAAGAGAATCCTTTCACGAACCTTCTATAATACCTTGCTAACCCCAAAAAGTTACAAACTTCTATCGAGGTCATGGGCCTCGGCCAAGTCTTCACGGCCTCAATATTCTGTGAATCAACTAGAATACCAGTATTTAATACAATATGGCCTAAAAAGGCCACCAAATGCAACCAGAACTCGCACTTTGAGAGCTTAGCATACAATCTCTAATCTCGAAGTACCTGAAGCACTGCACGAAGATGGTCTCTATGCTCAGCCTCTGACTGCGAATATACCAAAATATCATCAATAAAAACGATGACAAACAAGTCTAAAAATGGCCTGAATATACTATTCATTAGGTCCATAAATACTGCTGGGGCATTCATCAACCCGTAAGATATCACAAGAAACTCAAAATGGCCATATCTCGTCCTGAAGGTTGTCTTTGGAATATCACTTTCTCAAACTCATACCTGATGGTACCCTGAACTTAAATCAATCTTTGAGAAACATTTGGTACCCTGTAGCTGGTCAAATAAGTCATCAATCCTTAGCAACAGGTATTTATTCTTAATAGTCACCTTGTTTAGTTGCCGATAATCTATACACATTCTTAGTGAGCCATCTTTCATTTTTACAAACAATACTGGCGCACCACAAGTTGAAGCACTAGGCCTAATAAAGCCTTTATCAAGCAAGTCATTCAATTGCTCCTTTAACTCATTTAGCTCAGCTGGAGCCATCCAGTAAGGAGGAATCAAAATTGGTTGAATACCTGGTGGCATATCAATAGAAAAGTCGACCTCACGCTCTAGGGGAATACCAGAAAGCTCATCTAGGAACATAACTGGGAACTCATTAACCACTGGAATAGATTGAAGAGTTGGTGGTTTAGCATCAATATCTTAAACTCGGACAATATGATAAATATAGCCTTTGGCGATCAATTTCTTTGCGTGAAGATAGGAAATAAACCTGCCTTTTAACGTTGTTGCATTACCCTTCCACTCCTGGACTACTTCCCCTGGAAAGTGGAATCTAACATTTTTTTCCCGACAGTCGACATAAGCATAACAAGATGCAAGCCAGTCCATGCCCATAATAATATCAAAGTCAAGCATCTTTAATTCAATCAGGTCTGCAAAGGTTTGACGGTCAACTACCTCTACCGTACAACCTCGATAAACCTTTCTAGCAATAATAAAGTCTCCAATAGAGGTAGACACAGCAAAAAGTCACTATAATAACTCTTGTACTATACACAACTTCCCAGCAATAAATGGGGTAACATACGATAATGTGGATCCTGGATCTATCAAAGCATATACAAGGTGCGAGAAGACACTCAATGTACCTATCACAAAATCTGGCGATGACTCTAAATCTTGACGACCTATCAGTGCATAAGAGCAATTTTAGCCACTGCCAGAATTAGATGCTCCCCCTTGACCCTGACCTCTACCTGCTGAAGTTTGGGACCTACGCTCTATAGGATATACTGAGAAAGATGACCCTTCCATCTATCCCAAACTCTTTTGGTCCCTCAATGGACAGTATCTCTATACATGACCCTCTCGGCCATAATAATAGCATGTTGTAGAGCCCCGAAGGCATGTCCCAGCATATGCTCTACCGCAAGTTTCACAATGTGGCATAGCTAGTCTAGACTACTCTGGGACCCTAGACTGTTGTGAGCCTGACACTCGTACACTCTCACCCAGGCCTGATCACTCTCGGTGATCGAACCTGCTATCCTAGGACTGATGTGGTAGGGGCCTAAGTTGTCTTCCTAAACATCGACGTCTGGAGTCACCCTGAGCCTCTATCTAAAACCCCATAGGTCTAGACCTCTTAGGTTGATCTCTCTCGACCCCCTCAATCGTATAATGCTGATGTTGGATCCTCTCTATGTCCTGGGCCACTGCCTGAATCCACGAGATGTCTAAATCATTATTAAGTGTTCCTAAGGTACAAGCCTCAGTTTAGTCTGAATCAAGCCCTCCAACAAATTGAAGTACCCTGTCATGCATCGTATTAACATATGGTGGTGTATATCTAGCCAAAGAATAATATCTCAAGGCATACTCTCGGACACTCATACGGCCCTGCCAATGATTCAAAAACTGGTTTACTCAGGCATCTCGTATCTCTCATGGAAAATAATAATCTAGGAATGCCTTTGTGAAAGTGTCCCAAGTAGGAGGAGGTGCATCCTTCTCCCTAGATCTCTCCCAACTCTCATGCCACAATACTGCTACATCACGCAACCAGAATACTTCTTACTCAACTGACTCAGTCGGTGATGCATGCATAACCCTAAATATCCTGTGATGCTGATCTACAAAGTGTTGAGGGTCCTCTCTATGGTCTATCCTTGTATACTGAGGAGGACTTAAGGCAAGGAACTCTCAAACCCTCGAACTTCCAGGCCCCTCAGAAGGTCCGGCTATGTCTAGCGCAATAGGCTGGCACTGAGTGGCCGCTAACTAAGCCAGCATATAGACTGCACTCCTGAACTCTTAATCTGTAGGGATAGGTGAAGATATGGTGCTACTGGAGGTGCTGCTGGAGGTCTAGTAGCTAGTGGGGCCTCCTGATGTGGAGTTAAAGCAGGGGAGGAATGTGAAGATGCCTTTCCTACCACCTCCGGCTGAACTGCCGTAACAGGTGGTACCCTACTGGTACCCTCATCTGCGGGTACATCTGTCTTTCGACCAGCAATTATCTGTCGAGTCATCAGTATTTCTCTGTATAAGCATAATCACATTGATAAGCCAAAGAACTCAACCCTTATGACTCAGCTCTATAGCATGATCTGAGCAAAAGAAGGGTAACTTTCCCAAACAATGTCTATAGTTTCCTGCTTATAAAATGTGGTGCACAACACACTTATAAACAAGACTCTACTAGACACAGTTTGTAGACTCCCTAAGATACGACGTTGCTCTGATACTAAGTTTGTCACGCCCCAAACTTGAGGGAACAACTGACACCTAATGCAAAAACTTAGGCTAAAGCCTACCCTGCTGAACTATTTGCCAATGGCACGTAGCAGCCGCACACATTCAAGAAAACAAACAAGTATATCTCGGCTTAAAAATCATCCCTCGACCGATAAGGCCCCTGTCAATAGCTCTAGAAAGAAAATAGCTATTCCCAATATGTCATATAAAGCAATAAGTAGGTAGCACGTAAGTCCTATTTAGGCCGTCGATGCCTTCATGATATCTAGGAAATCATAAATGCTATGCAGGCCTTCAAGGCCACCATGATTTCTATACATATGCTGAAAAAAGGTATATACAATATAAACTAGGCCAACCAACTGCTAAACTATCAACAAAAATAACAACAAGGCCCATTAGACCAACAAGCTATAACTAATCAATATAAAAGGCCAAAATGGTCACCATCATAGCTATACAACCCAACCGACTAGTTTGCAAGCCTCTACGAATACAATACTTGGTGGGACAGGGTCCCAACCTACCCAAAAACTATAAACACCAAAAAGGGCAAACCTTTGATACTTTGGCGACCCCCAGAAGGAAAAGAGTCAACCAACTCACTGAAAGCTCAGCTATGCTACCTGGTAGGTCTATCTGGTCATTTCTCAGATCCTGCAGGAATGAATGCAGTTCCCCCAAGCAATGGGGCATCAGTACAAAATAATGTATCGAGCATGTAAGGCCAACTAAAAGTGAAACTGAAGTGTAAAGACTTGAACAAAAAGGGTAGGAGGAACACATAAGTACAATACCTTACCTTTCTATAATAATAAAGCCTTGAAACATGTAGCAAATAATAATCTGACCTGTCCCCCATAAGCCTAGCAAGTACAAACAGTACACCATCATTATAAGTCCTAAAGAAGGAAAAAATTGCTAAATACCCATACTGGCCCCCTTACCTGGACCCCAGTGATAATCTGATCTGAACTGTCTGAATGTACATGTGTTGTGAATCAGTACAACTCTGAGGCTTTGTGGTACTATATAAGTGTTGCCCCATAGGTACAGCCTGCCCGTCCCATAAGTAAGATCTGTCAGGCCCAAAAGTGAGGTAATATAATGTAATTGCTGCCCCATAGGTACAGCCTACCCATCCCATAGGTACGGTCTACTTGGCTTGAAGGCACAGTAATATAATGTGATTGTTCCCCCATAGGTACAGCTTGCCCATCTCGTTGGTATAGTCTTCCCAGCCTAAAGTTAAGGTAATAGTAACCAGAATATAGGATCCAAAACCCTGTAGTGTCAGTGTCTCCTGAGGCTAAAACAAGCCTATAGGCAGTAGCAAGACGATAAAAGAAACACAATAATATCATGTAATCACAGGTGACCTCAATGGAACCATAACATGTTTTTCTAGGCTTCTAGGTAAGGAATAGAGTGTTGCTGATAGTCGCTATATCATGTTGTGGAGAAAAGCTCAATACTATAAGGTCACAAGTCAATTAACAACATTATAGAGGCTATAAAATCTTTGGCCTTAAAGGTCATGCCAGAAAGTGAAAAGGAATCCTTAACATACCTTTTAACTAAATCCCCCAAGGTGTCTCTAGGAAGCTTAATCAACCAAAGGTAAAGCAGCAAGTGCACGAATCAATAAGGCTGCGAGAATGAGCCAAAGCCAATCGATAATGCATTGATGCCACACTCGTGACCAGCCAAGTCCAAAGCATAAAATTAGGCAAATATGAATAATAAACAACAGCTATATCCAATGAAGATATTCCAATAACATCTCGAAGGAGCGACGGGCTCCCAAGGCAATATAAAAAGGCATACTTGATGTTGTTCAATTTAATAAATATCTATGCGACTCCAATAAGAATCACACAAAGTCCCCAATCCCTCCAGCACCTTAACACCATCAGTACACAACAACAATAACCAAACGTAACAAGATAATGGGGCTATCCAAAGTCTTGGTTCCCAAAACACCACTTTGTGGCTCAGAAAGCTGTAAAAACGATACTAGAACATGTAATTATGAAGAAGGGTCATAGGGGAAACTTTTCCTTGACAAAAGGAACTGAATTCCAATGCTAAAAAACCTACCTCCTTGCAGTAACAACAAACAAAGAAACAACCAACAAGAAAATACTACAAGTCATAGTCAAGTACGACTTTTCATAACTAGAAGCTTAAAATCTCATTTTAACAAATAGATAAGTGTACGGAATTCTACCTTACCAATACAACTCCATAGCTACAGCCCAATATTCATAATCCCCTGGAAATCTCACTGTCCATACCCCAAAAGATAAGCACCACACAAAACACAGAGAAAACAACGTCAAGACGACGAGCTTAACGTGTAGAACAACTTTTGTGAAGCCCTTAAGCTCTAGTTGGCAAACTTTAGGGAGTATTTTGGTCTAGGGAGAGATTAAGCTGTTTATAAAATCTTGGACAAAATAATTTGGAGAGAAAACGAATTATCAACGCTAAAATCTCAATATATATCCATTCCACCGACTTGGGCTCACCTTGACATGCCTGCTTGTGCAGTCTTACAAAAATACAAATATCTCCCTATTTTGAAGTCGTATGAACGAACGATTTGATGGGTTGGAACCTAGACTTGTAGACCTTCAATTTAGTAGGGCGGGGAACCATTATATATTGGGATAAAAACACCAAGACATTTCACCTAAAATTTAAGAGAATTCCTTAAAGGAATTTACAATAACTTTTTTTTACTTTTATTTTTCAACTTGCTTGACTTCAAAATATAATATACGATCATCATGCATTTAAAATAACTCATAAAACATCCTTCATAACATGTAAGGTACTCTTAGTATTATCCCAAAGGCACGAGTTAATCTAGCGTTCAAACGTGTGGGGTGTTACACTTTTTTATTTTTCATATTTGGTTTTATTTACTAACATAGTTCACCTGCAGGTACTAAATGGCACCACCTACTCCATTATGATGAGGGGAATCCTAAAAATCAAAGGAAAAGGCCATCACTACTCGCCTAAAGGATCAATCTGATTCAAAAGGTAAGAAGAGTAATTCAGATAACCGCCTCTTCGTCCGGCCGTCAAAGAGGAAATTGATGGTGTCATCTCCTTCTCAGTCTCTAGAAGAGGGAGGTGAAGCACCGGAGTAGGAGCAAGCATCATAGCATACTTCCCCCCAGTTTGAAGAGGGGGAAGAATCATCATCCTAATCTTCTAGCTCGGACAAAGAGAGTGACACCGCTCCTGCACCAACAAAGGGAGGACAGGACTCGACTATTCAGGTTTCTAAATTGAAAGGAAACCAAGTCTAGTTCTGAGGATAGTTCGCAGTAGTTTATGGAAAGGCTGATGATGATGGTTCTGAATTCAACACAGAGAGCACTACTCCTGAAAAGGAGATGACCCTGCCGACCCTCAAAGCTCTCGGTATTACCCTAGTTCTCACATCAATAGACATCAGGCTCCAGGAAAAGTCTAGGTTGAATGTGAAAGGGTCAAAAAAGATCTTTGACTATGGGCTCGAGATGATGGATTAGTGGCACATGAAACACCCTATTGGTGAAGAATGGAGGATAGACTCTTTCAAGCTGAAATACTTCCCTAAGATTGAAGAGTACTTTTAACATTACAACTTAGGCTGGACCAGCAAGCCACTCCCCGACTATCAGCCAACCATTGTGAGGGAGTTCTATGCAAACTATCAAGCCATTCAGGAGAGCTAGTGTAAAAAGGGTCAGAAAGTGGCAGAATTGCATGCTCTTGAGAGTATCCCTGTGAGAGGTGTCCCAGTAAACATCTCAGCTCGTACTATCAACAGATTCCTTGTGGTCTCGAGTATGTTGCACCCTCTAATACATCAAAATATGACTTCAGGTACAAGTTTAAGAATGAGGTTGAGTGTACTAAGTGCTTCACCAAGGTACTTACACCGATCAGAAACCCAAGGTGGCTCTATCAGGACAAGCCACAAATCAACAAAGCATCTTTAAAATTTGAGGCAAAATTCTGGTGGGCGAATGTGCGACTCCGGCTTATGCTGACAGTTGGAGATAATCAGTTGACTAGATAGAGCAGTTATGGTGGATAGCCTATCGTCTAAGTATAAAATTGATATCGAAAGGATCATATCTGAGGAGATAAGGGATCGGGTTACAAAAATTTGTTTTTCATACCCTTTCCCTTGACTCATGACTAAGTTTTGTAATGATGAAGGGGTCCCAAGGTATTCTGGTATTAATCACGGTGATCATACTGTCCGAACACATCATCCAAAGAGGTCCAAAGATAAGAGCAAGACTATGGGTCTGGGCCGTTCTTATGAATCAGATGAACCTACCACCATCCATGATGCGTTTGTGCCCCCACCAAAGATGGTGCCTTACATGACTTATGTGCCTACCCCAAAGGGTAGTCTGAATGAAGAGACTCCATCATTAAGGGAGGAAACTATTGTGACTTCCACTTCGAGATGCCCTCACAGTACACAGTTGTTGACTGCTCACGGGGTTGACATCTCCATTCTAGAGACTCAGCGTCTCTCTCTACATTAGTTGCACCTCTATTGGAGGATCTGACCTCAGTTTATGCCTTCCACGCGGTGAATTTTTCCAACACTGTTTAGACCACTATACTGCTACAGAAGCAGATGAATTTTGCCAACACTGTTTTGAGAGGACTGCTAAGGTAGCCTCTGTTGGTAAGAAGGATATAGGTACTTATCCAGTGGGCCCAGCTACTACATGATGACCATACTTAGGCACCAGATGTATGTCTTGCCTCCCTTGTTTTAGATATTTTTAGTGCATTGGGGACAATGCACCACTTTTTTTGACAAGGTAGGGGCAGTTTGGTTATTTATATGGTTTTTGTAGAGTGTTTTGGTGAAGTCTGAGTATCCAAAATACTCGCGTCATGCTGGAACGTTAAATTAGGCACTTCATGGGAGGCAACTCATAAGGGTATCTACAAGATACCCGCATCCTTGGAATTTTCTTGTTGTGTTCTTTTCCTAAGGATTTTTAATTTTTGTTGAACCAGCATGTTTAGAATAGGATGTGTGTTTGTGAAAGAAAAGTAGCCTGTGGCCTTATGTTGATAATATTTGTGAAAATGGAGACCCCTCTAAAAATTTTGTGCAATAAATGTGTTAAGACTGACTTTGATGGATCTGTGAGTGACAGCACAAATATGAATGTGATAAGTAGCTTAAGCTAGGGCATGAACTGATAGTTAGCTAGTCATTTGTCTAAACTCTCTGCCATGTGTTAGTAAGTTGATTTGTATCTATTCTTGTTGTATGTGTCAATCTAGAACTTGCCTGGTTAGTCTTGCCTTGGTTGTAGAATAGTTTGGTTAGGAGATGATCATAGGCCATTTTTTAATGAAGTCTACTTAATCCAAATGACCTACCAAATTAAAAAAAATGAGTCCCTTTGATCCCTGAATTTGACCCTGAACTGATCTTTTTTTGTTGTTAGCCTATTCACCTTTCCTATTGTCTGTAAACCTTTGTTTTGGCCCTGGTACCTCCTTGGACATTGTGTACCTCAACTCAGGCTAAATGCCTAAACTAAGTGTGGCTATTGTAAGGGTAAATAGGAAGATTGGGGTATGAAAAGACCATTTAGTGTTGAAAAGGAAGATAACGGGTGTGGTTTGTGTGCTACAAAAGAAAATGCAAAAAAAAAAGATGAAAAAAACAGTGAAAAGTGTAATAAAAGCCACACTCAAAACTTGATTAAAGTGAAAAGATAACAAAAAAGGAGAATAAGGGAGGAAAATAGCATGGTCTAAAAGGTGGAGTATAAAAAGTAAGTGTAGTGTCAAGGAGGGCATAGGCACTCTTATCCAAATATACCATACCCATCCCTGAATCTACATTACAAGATGAACAATCCTATAGCAATCTTAACTCGACTGTTTGAAATCCAGGCATAGACAATAAAGACAAGCCTATGGTATTGTGCATGTAGAGCCTGAACTTCTTTGCGAGAGTGAGTGTATTCCTAGTCCCTATTTATTGAATGCAATATTGTGTGAGTGGGACTTCTTTGTTGTAAGGGTACTGTAGTGACTGTGATTGCTGACTTATCGAATAAATGTCTGCTTTGTATGCTAGCTTCTTTATATGTATCATGTTGTCATCCATGGATCTATTTTGTGTTGTCTCGATAACTTATATGTATGCACTGGTTTTGAACTGACAAGGAGTGGGTATTAACTCTGTGAACTGAAATGGTTGAACCACTTGGTTGCTGAAGTTCCTAGGTTTCTTTTACTTAAGCGTCATTGTAGTTTATCTTTATTTGTTACTTGAGGACAAGCAAACATTCTAAGTTGAGGGTGTTGATGTGTCGGGATTTCACGGCACTTTTGACGCTTAAAACTAAGGATTTTGGGAGTTCTTAAGTATGTTTTGTTAGATATGATGCTCGTTTGCTACATATGCAGGGGAAAGTGTTTAAAATATAAAAAGACATAAAATTTGCTATTTCTCGGCTAAAAGTCATGCCATATAGGCATGGGATCCACCACGTCCCATGGAAAGGAATGTTGAAATGAGAAAGAAAGGCTTAAAAGCAAAATATCATCGCACAACTAATTGGGATGGGCATAGGAGTCACCACGGGCCATCACACTTGCCCGTGGAAATGCACTAGAAAAGTTGAAGTAAAGAAGTAAGTCTAACGTCCTACCATGAGCCCCGTAAGAGCCACGATGGGATATTGCACATGCCCGTCGAAATGATGCAGAGCCGCTGGAGCATCAGATGAGTTAGCCGATGGGTTGCCCATGACGCACGTGGCAACCATGATTGCTCATTAGCATAGCCCATCAGAATTGTCGTGTTCCATCTCTCCTAGTTCTTATAGGATTTAGTCTTTGTTGTCTATAAATACATTCCCTAGGGTTTTATTTTGGATGTTACGCAATTCTTAGGCAATAAAGAGATATCATAACATATTGTTGATATATTATTCCATACTTTTGAGAATTTAATTCTTGTTTTTGATTATTGAACTGTTCTTGAGAATTCAAGATTCTGGTTTTCTTTACTTGTTCTTGTAAGTTATAATCATGATTTATTCATCTAAATCTGGTTGTTCTCTTGCAACTATGAGTAGTTAAATCCACAACTAGGGTTATGGGAACCATGAAGGAATAACAAAGTAGGCAAAGTACTTAGTAATCATAGGAAGGTGTTCCTGCATGTATTGTTCTTCCTCTCTTTTTGATTGCTTTTTAACGGTTGCAAATGTTAGAACTCGCCTTATTCCTACTTGTTTGACCAAAGGGGTAATGAATGGGAAAGGGGATTACACAATGGATATTTGATGCTACCCACCCTTACCTAATTAGCTTAAACTTGCTCGAGGAAAGCTAATCTGGGATCACTGGTACGGGTTAGAAAAGCAAACGCCCGTAGATTGACCAAGTTGCATGATGACATTCTTCTATTTTGGCAACTATTTTCTTAGGAGAACCTAACTTACCAATTTTGCATGCATAACACTAAACTAGATTACTAGTACAATGCCTTACTGCGTTATGAACTTGTGGAAAACACTACCCTAGTTTCTTCTTTCATTGATTACAATACTTGAAAACTATTATTTTGTTACTTGTTTGAATCTTGATTACAAACATTACTTTTACTTTAACTCCCCCCCCCTCTTCTGGGAAATAAACGGCTAAGAGCATGAATAAACATAGTTGACCCTAGTCCTATCATATTCCCTGTGGGATCGATCCCAACCTTTGTTGGGTTTTATATTTGAACATCGACCACTTTATACTTATTTTAGAGGTGTAATTTGGGCGTGTCAGTAACACGAGGTGCATGACATATTTAACAAACAGAACTTAGTTCAGACAACATTATGTACTCAGTAGATCAATATCATCTAACAGACTTCAGAAATTCAAGATATAACCTAATTTTTTAACCATTAAGACCATGTTTAAACTGATGTGCACTTCCTTATCCTTATGTGTGGTGTACTTTGTTTGTCCAAATTAATAATCCTCTTGGTTGTGCTTGGCATTTCCTAGAAAGTTTTGAATTCATAACTACCTACAAAATGAAAAACCATGTTAGCTAAATAATTAGCATGAGTATTTCCCTTCCTTAAGGAGTGTTGTACTCTTGCTGTGATGAACCCATCATATTTCTAATGGAGTTGACCTCCAATGTCACACTCTAAGGAATTTCCCAAATACCATTGATGATATTCACTGTTGCAAGAGAGTCAGATTCAACAATTAAGTTTGGAATATGATTTTCCAAACAAAATTATAAGCCTGCTCTTATAGCAATCACCTCAGCAAGCAGATTAGTAGAATCAGGAATCATGATCCCTTTTGCACACATTAGATCTCTTTCAAGATATAACCTAATTTTTTAACCATTAAGACCATGTTTAAACTGATGTGCACTTCCTTATCCTTATGTGTGGTGTACTTTGTTTGTCCAAATTAATAATCCTCTTGGTTGTGCTTGGCATTTCCTAGAAAGTTTTGAATTCATAACTACCTACAAAATGAAAAACCATGTTAGCTAAATAATTAGCATGAGTATTTCCCTTCCTTAAGGAGTGTTGTACTCTTGCTGTGATGAACCCATCATATTTCTAATGGAGTTGACCTCCAATGTCACACTCTAAGGAATTTCCCAAATACCATTGATGATATTCACTATTGCAAGAGAGTCAGATTCAACAATTAAGTTTGGAATATGATTTTCCAAACAAAATTATAAGCCTGCTCTTATAGCAATCACCTCAGCAAGCAGATTAGTAGAATCAGGAATCATGATCCCTTTTGCACACATTAGATCTCTTTCATGATTTCTGACACAAAATACAGTAGAACTTGGGCCTGGATTACCTCTAGATGCTCCATCAGTGTTGCATTTCCACCACCCACAAGGTGGGGGAGACCATCTGACCTATTTAGTCTTAAACTTGGGTCTAAAGCTATCCATTAAAGAAACTATTTGAGGCCAAGTGTTTGGGAATTGTTCAATCCCAAATTTTCTACTGAATATCTTCTAGACCATATAATTAATGTCCCAATTATCCTTGCTAGTAGTATATGACCCTCCATGGAGGACTGAGTTCCTCCTTTTCCATAAGAACCATAAAACAAGGGTAGGTATGGCTTGAAAAATATACTTTTTCATAAGATTAACCTTAGTTGTGCACTATTTCACGATAGTCTGCTTGATCTATATCCAGGGACCTAATAAACCTGTAGTAATAGAATAGTATTTCCATACCTCATTAGTTGTTTCTCCTTTTAAGAAAAGATGTTCCAGTGTTTCCCTTTCTGGTGCAACACAACAACAATAAAATTCTGACAGATTTGGGTTCCAATGAGCTAAAAAAGTTGCTACTAGTACCCTGTCTGTCCAAACCCTCCATCCAAATAAAGACATTTTAAAAGGTAGTTCCTTCATCCATATCTTCTGGAGATGTACATTAACTTCATCTTTTCTTCTCAATACATCTCATACACTCTTAATTATGAACTTGCCAGTGCTAGTTTTAATCCACCAAGGTCTATCTCCCTCCTCTGTCTGTATCACATGGTCCAAATGACTTTTAACATGCTCAATGATGTTATAAGGAATGTGATGTTTCATACTATCATAGTCCCAACCTGTATCCCTCATAAACACTTCAATATCCATTAAAGAGTGACAAGTGTGTACATCTGTTTGGTGTTTATATAATGGACCAAGGAGTCCAATTATCTTACAAAGTTGATGAAGTACCTCCCTTAGGTTCCCACCGCAAATATTGTTCAACTACATCCCTGTTCTGCAACATATGCTTCCATAACTGAGATCCTCCTTTCCATTAAACAGGGGATGGAATTTGTTTCTTACAATACTTATTCCACATGAAGTTAGCCCAAGTAGAATTCTGTGTCCTGAATCTCCACCACAGTTTAGCATACATGCCCTTTGATACTTCAAACATAGACCTAAAACCCAAGCCCCCTTCTTGTTTTGGTAAGTACACTTTTTCTGAGGTAGCCCAGTGTTTTCTCTTACCCTCCACCTTCTTGCTCCAGAAAAACTTAGCAAAATTTTTGTGAAGCTCCTTTATCACACAACTAGGTGGAACAACAGCAAAAAAGACATGAATAGGGACACTTTGTAGAACACTAGAAATAAACACCTCATTTCCCCCATATGAGAGCATCTGGCCTTTCCAAGCCTGTAGTTTAGATTTTAACTTCTGGATAAGTTCAGCATAATGTACCTTCTTTTTTCTAGCATAAGTGATAGGATATCCAAGATACTTCAATGGGAATTGGCCTCTAGATATGCCAGTGCAATCCTCCACCATTTTTTTCTCTATAGCTGCTGCACTTTGGTGCATATAGAAAGCCCTCTTCTCCTTATTGATTTTCTGGACTGATTCTACTTCATATACCTGCAAAACTAAAACTAACTTCTTCAAAGAATATTTGTTAACTGAAGCAAAAATAATAGTATAATCTGCATAGGCAAAATGATTTATAGGGGTACTCCACTTAGGCATGCCATAACCCACATACAAATCATCCTCAAATAAAGCATTTAAGGATCTAGAAAGAACTTCAGCTTATAATATAAATAGAGCAGGAGCTAGGGGATCCCCCTACTTAACCCCTCTGGTGGAGTGAAAGAAACCATGAGATTGTCCATTAATCAGTACTGAAAATATCAATTATTATATAACAATCTCCTGATCATATCCACAAACAATTCCGAAAAAACTCATTCTCCTTAAAACTTTCATCAGGAAAAATCATGATACCCTGTCATATGCCTTTGCTATATCAAGCTTCAATACCACATTTGTTGGCTTACCTCTTTTTCTAATATCAGTAACAATCTCTTATGTGAGTAAGATGTTTTCAATTATACTTCTACCCTTCACAAATCTAGATTAATTGTAAGATATCAGTTTAGGCAAGTATTTTCAATTCTATCATGCACAATCCTTGATATTATCTTGTTGATGAAGTTGATCAAACTAATTGATCTCGAATCAGTGAAAGATTGAATATGTTCTTTTTTAGGCAGCAGGACCAAGTTAGTGTGAGTAATGGATTTAGGAAGAGAGTTACCTTTAAAAATTCTTGCACCAGTTTAAGTACGACATTCCCAACAATATCCCAGCAAGTTTGGTAAAATATGTCAGTTAACCCATCAGTATCACTTACGTTGTCCCCATTTAAGTTGAAAACTGCATTTTTAACTTCATCAATCATAAGTTGTTTGCACAAGGGATCATTTTCCTCCTTATTCATAATATTGGGGATATTCCTCAATAAGTGAAAGTCAGTAGAGTCTCTTTCCTATCTGAACTGATTATGATAAAAATTGACAGCTTCAGTAGAAATTTCAACCTCCTCGTCTAGCCAGTCACCCTGATTATTCTGAATTCTCTTTAATTGTAGTCTTTTCCTCCTTCCCTTTACAATGCTATGGAAAAATCTAGTGTTTTTGTCTCCATTCTGAAACCAGTTATATCTTGCTTTCTTCTGTCAAAATATTTCTTCAAAGTGGAGGTATATTTTATATTTTGCCTAAGATTTCTGCAAAACAACCCTATTTTCAGCATTAGGAGCCTTTTCAAACAGCTTTTCTTTAATCTTGACAATGTCTTCCCTGATAACTAGTTGTTTAAATATGTCACCATAAGTATCCATACATTTGGTCAAGGCAGTCTTCACTCTCTTAATATTAGCTTTAAACTCCAAAAATAAGTTCAGGGACTCTGTAGAAAACCAGCTCAGCCTTACAACATCAAGAAAAGAAGGATCTTCAGTCTAGAATTTGAGAAACCTAAATGGTTTTTTTTGTCAGATGATTTTGTCTTCACAATTTAATAACATAGGAGCATGGTCAGAACCAGTTCTAGCTAGGTGCTCCACCTCCATATGGTTAAACTTTTCTTGTTTCTCCTGATTGATAAGAATTTTGTTGAATCTTTCAAAGATGCAGTCATTGCCTGCCCTCCCATTCCACTAGGTGAAAGTGCTTCCTTTTAAGGGAATTTCCATTAGGTCACAAGAGGAAATACATTTATCAAAGTCCTCATGATCAGCGTCAAGAACTAGTAGTCCTCCAATCTTTTTTTCTGAATTCAACACTACATTAAAATCTCCTCCTATCAACCATGGACTTGACATACCTGCTGCTACTTGATAGATATCATCCCATAATCTCAGTCTCTCATCAGAATTACACTTAGCATAAACTAAGGTGATAACAAAGTTGAAATTCTAATTAGAATCATCTAGTTGTACAGTGAGTTGTTGAGCAGTATCATATAATTAACTGACACATTACGGTTAGTAAATAACCATATCTTGCCACTGCAGTTTGCCTTGGCATATTGCATCTTCAGTCTTCGCTTATACTTGTTGATATGTCTTGACTGCTGAAAGGCTCCACCAAACTAATGAAGGTAAATTTATGAAATTTATGGAGCATTTGAACTCTATGGAATGCTTGTTGGGATTTCACTGACCTAATATTCCAAATGAAGGCTTTCATTTGATATTAGGGTATGCTTTGCTTCTTTTGGGTTGAATTCTGGTGGGTTGGGACTTCTCTCCATTACCATGTTTCTTTCCCTTTCTAGCACTATTCGGCAATTTTGGAGATATGTTAGCTTCCAGTGGGATATTAACCATAATTCATCAAACTCCTCTATTTCCACAACTCCTTTAGCTATTTGCTTGGAATCGGAGATACTACCACCTACCTCCTTACTTTGTGAGAGATAATATCAAGAAGAACTTTATTAGAGGAGTACACTATTAAAGAATCAAAAGCCTGCACAGGTTTAGGAATTTCCATAATTGCCAAATCATTCTCCTGATCTGCAACACCTCATCTATTTCTGTATTAACCACATCAGTCTCCGGGGTTAAAGACTTCTGCTTATCACCTTGAGTGTTGTTGTTTTCTTCAACTGCTAGATTGTTTTGATTATTTTGCTTGATCACCTATGTCCTTGTAGCTAACTCTACTACCTTATCTTCTTGAATGTTGATGTTAGTCTCAGGTACATTACTATCTGTAAGTTTCTTTGCAATCTCTTTACCTTGATCATGTGACTGACTTGGCTTTGCCTGTGCAGTATTTGCATTGCTTGGGGCCTCATGTTATTTCCCAAATGTTCTTGACACCCATTCCTTAGAAGTTTCCCTTGCTGCTGAATGATAGAATAGTCACTTTGTATCTCATTTTTATTATTGTTGTTATCAATGCATGTATTAGACATAAAGCTTGACTTGTTATTGTTGGGGTTGCTATCTGCTGACATTGTATCCTCATCTACTAGTACAGCAAAGTTGTTCATCAATGAAGGTGGAGGTTGGTTGATTGGAGGCTTGTGCCTTCCATCTTTCACTATTTTCTAATTACCCAGATGTCACGACCCAAAATCACAAGTCGTGATGGCACCTATGTTCCCAACCGATAGGTAAGCCAACCAAATAACTCTATTGAATAAAAAAGTAAATAGATAGACTAAATAAGAAGTCCTTCGAAATAAGTGCGGAAAAATGAAATACCACCCAAGATTTGGTGTCATAAATACAAGAGCTTCTACAATATAATTCAAGTCTGAAAACTAAAATGACAAGTCTAAATACAATACCCTGTCTGATCACTAAACGACAGAATAAATAAAAGATAGATGAAGGTGTGGGCTGCGGAACAGCCAAGCAGCTCACCACAACTCCAAGATAATCCAAGCTCAGACTCAGGAAGCTCTACGAGGTGCGCTAGTATTCAGGACTGAATCTGCACCATAAAAGAGTACAGCAAGCATAGTATGAGTACGAAATCACGTGTACCCAGTATGTATCATAGACAGACAATAAAGAAGTAGTAACAGGACTCATGTAAGAAATCATTCTCAAGGTTACAAGTCTACTCCATATTCTACAATCAAGTTTTCACTAGAGCAGGGATAATTAATTGCAACAAAATATTCAACATCAGATAAGCACATAATCAAGTAAGTATGGAGGATGTAATGCGATGCAATGCAATAAAATGAGATGATATGCCTCAAATGCCCGGTAATCTCTCAATCGTATATGCACGATACTCCTCGGCAATACATCAAGAGTTCGTGACCCATGGGGGACTCGCGAGCTCCATATACCAGCACGGACGGTCTTTACGTGCTATCACAAAATCAATCAATCTCCAGCACGGACGATCTCCACGTGCCCAACTCATAATCATAGAACAATCGCAGTATGAACGATCTCTACGTGCCCAACCCTTACTCACACTCAAACTCAATGCCAATGCATGTGCATGATATAATATCAATGGAATAGGGGATGATGATGCATCTCATTCGATCAAATAACTGACAGGAAATACATTCACCTCGACTATCACAAATATACGGGTTAACTGGGGAACCATGAACACACAAAGAATCAACCAAGTCAATGATGCATCAGCTAATACTCATATATTATATAGTAAAAAACTTCTCTTTCATAACACCGGTACTCGTACCAATGTCCGTCACACCATGGGTACGAGACCCCCATCTTTCGCCCATTTTCTATTTTTTAGATTTTAATCTTTTATTATCAAACAATCCTTCAACGAATTCTAGAAAGTCTTAACATACCTCGATTGTCGAACAACGCATCATGAATTCTCAGAACTAGGCCTTTCCCTTTTGTAAAGCTTCAGAATGTTCCCAATCTATCAGATATATATTATTCGTAAGTAGACGATTTCTATTTTATACTCACGTTTCAACCTCAATTGAAATAAATAGGTCAATCTCAAAATTCCTAGATTTTAAGTCTAAGACTAAGTCTTAATTTTCTTCTACCAGAACTTTAACGATTTTCATCTACCAACATGTCAAAATTTGAATCGTAATATGATATTTATAAGAAATCTAAAGCCAGGACTAAGTTACACAAAATAGTAACTAAACCACGAGACCAATATTTAATCCCACGAACAAGGAATGCAACAGCTTATCCTAATTGCAACATACCTATGAAATCCATATTCTCCAATCATTACACCCATCATTGCACTAATCACTAGCTCATCATTAGCCTAACTTTTCAATTAAAGAAAAAGACCTACCAATCTAGGAGAACTCACGTACTGTAACCATACTACTCCATTCAAATTCCCTTTTTTTACCTTTTTCCCACACACCCTATAATAACAACAATAGACGCTACATAGTCTAGCAATTGGAACACATAAATAAATAGTCTAGGCTTGTGAAGCATTTACCTGAAGCAATTTGCAGTGGGCGTCTTCGTTTTTTTTGGGGACTGTACATGCTCCTCTCTATTTTTCTCCTCTCTCTAGTAGATACAGCAGAGAATCTAAGCCTAAATTTTTATATTTAATACCTTAGTGATCTGTACATAGCCAAATAAGGGGGTGGTGGATAGGGCCCACTTCTAATCTTAATAATATAACTCTAATTATGTCTTCATTACCCACCAACTACATTCATTAATCAAAATAACCCATCAAATAAATACATGTAGTTAAACGAATAGTTCAAAATTCTCATAAAGGGTATTCGGAAAGGCCTTCTATGAAAAAGGGAGTCCTAGTGCTCAAAATGATCAAACGGGTCATTACACCGGATCACCTACTATTATACCACTTGAGAGCACCCTCGCTTTCCCTTTCTGAATCATGTGGTTATATGGAATAGTAGGTTTTTGAGGTTGTTGATTCTCCACCCTTTTTTCTTCTATATCTTTAGCCCCTGCATCCTCTTTATTGGTGTTATTTCTGCATTCGTCCTTATTGTGGCCTTGCATTTTTCATTCATTGCAATACTTGGGGACGTAGTCGTATTTAATTATCACCACTTCTTTCCTGATTTCTCCTATAGCTTTATTTATGATGTCCATTATTATTGATTTAGGAAAATCTCCCTTCAAGTGCACCAATTCCTTAACTCTTGCACAACTTGATCTAGTCCTATTAATAGTGCTAGATCAAGATGCACAGGTTTACCCACAGCAGAAGCTAACAAGAATAAATATTGTTTAGCAAAATATATGGGTAAAAGATTAGGAAAAGATATTTAGGCTAATGTCTTTGTGGTCTCTTCATTTGTCTTGAACCGAGGATCATAGATAAGAGTTCTCATTAAGTATAAGTAACCATCCTTGCATAAGATATAGAATGCTCCCTTTGAAATGAGATTAGTGAAATCTGCTTGTTGGGTCCATCGAATTAAAATATGTTTATTTCGAAATAATCTGATTTGACTATCACCTTTAATATCACCGTGTTGTGGAATAATCCTCATTTTCCTCAAGGTCCGTCTATTCATAAGTGAATTTACCTACAAAGGTGTATTGAAGATTCTCCATCCTATTCATTGTGTCTACCTCCTCCTCCATCCATTTAATATGTGGAATACCTTTCACCATGACCACATCTTTACAAAGGATCGATTTAGAATTACTAGGTATTATTACCAACGAGGCTGCAGATGATTTTTCCAGAGAATGTGGCCTTTTGGGTTCATCAATAGGGATGTAAATAGGGCAGGTTAGGGCGGGGCAAGCCTTGACTTATTAACATTTTGACCCGCCCTACCCTGCCCCGTTTAGCATTTTTCAAATAAACTCCCCTGCCCCGCCCTGCTCCGCTAACCCCTGCCCTTCCCCGCCCCATTTACAATAACAATACATGACAAAGCTAAAGCTAATGAAGTCATCTATTTGCAGCAAAAATACAGACATGCCTAGAGATGCTTTTTTTAAAAAAAAATTACATCTCAATTCTCAACAGCATAAATGACAAAATTGTCAACAGCATCTCAATCCTTTAGACTTGCAATAATTATAGAATAGCTATTAAACATACACAATGACTTAAATGCACTGAAGCGAAAAGCAAATAAAACATAATTGTAATTGACTAGTGTTCACTACTACACAACTTCGTTTCTACTAGTGTAATAAGAAACAAGATAATAACACCCAAAGTTTTGATCTTTTCCTTTTTATGGTCTTAAAAAAACCTGCCATTTATGGTCAACAACTCTTTCAAAGCCTCCTCTTTCTTCAATAGTGTTCCTGTGATAGACCTCTTTAAACTTGACTCCAAGAACCTCTTTGATCACTACTTTAAGCACACTGAAATTTCAAACAAAAAGTAGTCACAAAAACTTGACTCTGGCTCGTCCTCTTCAACTCGACTCTTTCTCTTCATAAATCAATATTGGGCATGAAACTTAACTCTGGCTCTTCCTCTTCATCAATTAACGTTGGACCTAAAACTTTATCGATTGTTGAAGTCAAACCTGAAAAAAAATTATTTTAGTTTAATGTATCGATATACTATTTAAAAATTGAATAACTACTAAGTTAATAATGAGAAAATTACATACCATTTATTTCATTCCATAACCACGTGCGAGCACACATTAAAACTTCCAAAGTAGTAGGATGTAGTCTACTACGATGCGGACTAATCAACCTCCCACTAGTACTAAATACCGATTCAGAAGCAACGGTAAACATAGGAATGGCTAAGACGTCACGAGCCATCTTTTGCAAAGTAGGAAATTTTAATCCATTTGTCTTCCACCAACTCAAATTGTCAAATGATGGAGTCCGAGGTTGCAAACTTTCTTCTAAATATATATCCAACTCAGATCTTGTTACAGTAGCTCTACTCGAAGCAACAAATCTATCAAAACTCGATAGTCGATCACCTTCAATAAGATTAGCGACTTCACTAGAACTAGATTCTTCAAATGACCCCCTGGAGAAGATAGTCTACTCTTATAATCATGAAGGATATCATAACAATTAAACCAAATTTTTTAAATATTAGTTGAAGCATTTTCACCATAAATTTGTGGAAGAAAGAACTCTACCAACTTCAACTTATATTTTGGATCAAATATTGCAGCTACACCCACCACAACATGCACATCATCCCAATATTTTTGAAATTTCAATAACATCGCAGATGCCATAGATTTAATCAAAGGATTAAATCTCTTCACCCAATCTTCCAGCTCTATCTTAATTTCACAAACTTTTAAAAAGTATTGACTGAATGTTGGATATTGAGTTCCTGAAAATTGTTCAGTGATATGGTAAAAAAGCTTGAGTTTGCCGCAAACATCTTCTGCACCACTACATTGCTCTTCAGTTGGATACGACTTATAACTTGTGTCAGTTAGACTCAACTTCTTAAATACTTCCTTGTATTCTAGGGTTGTTCTCAACATTAGATATGTTGAGTTCCAACGGGTAGGACAATCATACTCCAAATTCTTCTTACAAGAACAACATAGCAGACGCGCAACTTCTTCAAATCTCTCAATTCTACCAGCTGATCCAATCCAATACAAGATACTATCACGTACTTTGACAATACTTTCTCCTATCACCTTTAACCCTTCTTGTACAATCAAATTTAAGGTATGTGCAGCACAACGCACATGAAACACTTGGACAGCTAATAAAAAATCTCCTTTATTAAGTTTCTCATAAAATAAGGTTCTTATCATTGCATTGTTGGTACTAGAATTATCAACAGTGATAGTTGATATTCTCCGTTCAAGATTCTAATCAAACAAACAATTAACCAAAGTACCACATAAAGCATCTTTATCATGTGGAGCGGGAACACAAACAAACCTAAAAATATGACTTTGAAGCCTCCATGATTTATCAATAAAATGCCCAGTAATAGCCATAAATCCTTTTTTGTTGCTATTTGAAGTCCACATATCAGTTGTTATTGTAATTCTACTTGTGACTTTCTCCAACAAGTTAGAAGTTTTCGATTTCAAGTTATCAAAAAAATTTAATATGTCATTTTTTATCGTATTTCTTGAAACCATCTTAAATAAAGGTTGGAGACTCGCAACAAAGTTCCTAAATCCCATATGATCAACAATAGAGAGTGGATACTCGTGTAAAATAATGGTATATGCAAGTTGTGTACATGAAACATCTTGATCAAAATAGTGTCGTCCATTATCACCTCCGGTATCACCCTCACTTCTTGGCTTATTAGGACACTTACGTATGTGATCCCACATAGTCATCGTCCCACAATTTTTAGCATTCTTATATCGAGAATTGCAATACATACATTGACCATATGGAACACCATCAACATACACCAACTTGAAATCCTTCCATGCTTTAGAATATCTCTTCCTTTTTCTCGGTTCAACAACTTCATCAATTTGTAAATCCCTTGGACTCACAGCCTCTAAGGAAATAGCATTAGAAGATGAAGTCGGTAGATTCTCATCATTTTGAGATGTCATGATTACCTATCACAAAATCATAAGAATGTCATTATAATAACCATATCTTAGTTTTTGCAGTCTGCTTCATGTATTTTTCATCCAATTATATATAGCTGACTCATATTAAGCTACAAGCATGTGACAGTCGTTCCACTTATATATGTGCCAAAGCTAGTTCTAGTGTTCTCCATCTATTCTTCCCAGAGAGAGTAGTATGTGACAAGATTGCATTACTAACACTCACACTCTAATTTTCTACAAATAAAATAACAAACAGATTGTCAAATCCCAATTTCCAGAATGTGTGCAAATTTTTGAAAACCTAAAATCCTATTGATCCCTGAAAATTAACGATAAAAAGAACAAAGCAAACAGAAGAATAATACTTTAAGATTCTGAAATTCAATAAAGAAAGGAGCGATAGTAAGAACCTGCTTCACCTTCATCACTATATATAATTAGGAGAAGTTTATTTAGAGAAGGAGAAATAGAGAGCATTATCAGATGTTGGAGATGAATTTCGCCAAGAAGAAGAAGGATTTCATGGAAGTTATTGAGCATGAGAAAGAGTCGCCAACACTTACGTAGGGAGCAAGAAGAATACTTTGGCTAACAGGTCATTAATTTTATCCGGGCCATTTTTATTCTGGACTATGCCCTGCCCTGTCCTAACCCAGTAAAAGTTTTCAAAAATAAAATTTTACCCTACCGTGCCCTACCCTGCCCCATTTAAAGCTTGCCCTACCCTGCCCCATTAAGGGTGTGCCCTGCCCCGCCCTGACCCGTCCTGCCCCAATTGCCACCCCTATTCATCATTGGTACCAGGGTTCAACAAGGGCGGGAAGTTGTTCAGAGAAAGTTGCTCTTATGTTGGCTGGGCAGCGGTCAAATTGGGAATTAATCTAGGGTTTGGCGGTCATCTATGGGTTGAAAGAGAGAGAGTTTTCCCTTGTTTTCTTCCATTTGTTCCTTCTACGACACTACTCTTCTTCAGGTAACTCACCATTTCCATTCTTTATTTTTTCTTGCATTTTTCTCATTTCACTTTGTTCTAGCCATGATCAAATATCAGTTAGTCAATTCCTTTGGTTATTAAGAGTTGTTTTCTCACATATTTTTTCAGTTATTGTGCGCAACTTCAAATATATAAAATATATTGTTACTCCCAAGCCGCAATAAAGAGACACCATTGGCATAAGTTGATAGTCAATCTAAAAAATAGTTGAATCTGCTGAACAAATGGATACATAGGATTTATATAGCTAGCTCAACTATTTTGGAGGATATTGTGCTTCAAATTCCCGTTAATATAGGCGATTGCAAAGGGTTATTCAGATTATTGCTGTTAATGTAAACCTATTGCAAATGCATTATTTAGATTATTGCTATTTGGATCATTCATTATTGTGCTTATGATATTTATTTAAATTGGTGAAAACTAATGAGACTTGGAACTTATACGGATATAATGTAGTTTATGTTATTGCATTAACTTTCAACTTTATCATCAATTCAATAGGCTATGTTATAGATTGTGCACTTTATGGAAGTACATTCTGGACAAAGTTAATATTTGATAAAAGAAAAAAAAAAGTATGTGATTAAGGAGGGTTGACAGAGTATGAAGAAGTGAAAAGCTCTGCAAGGTTTAAAGTGGCTGCTTGTGTATATTTATGTACAAGATGATTTACACCATGTGCACACATGTAGGAGTGAATCTCTCATGTCCATAAAATGATTAAGTGGGTATTTTGACATATACGACAAATGTGACTCTGCTTTGCAATGTGCAATATGAGGGTAACTTTTGCATGACTTAGCAGTCTGCTTGCCTAATTTGACGCATATCAAGGTCAAATGGCTGTAAATATCCTGCGGTGCAACAAATAAAAGATAAAGAGGTAGAGGAAAGGGAAAATTATATTTTTGTTATTGCTGAATATTTTTTAAGATGATTAGAATACTGCTGGTTTCTTCTAAATCTTTGAGAATTTTTCCAGTGTATATCCTGTCTTGGACTGCTTTTTATTGTGTTACATCCAATAACCCAAGATTAGCAGGTTTAGAGTTTTTTGCTAATTCATAATATATTTGTTGAATCAAGCTACAATAAACTATTTGACAGAAGTTTTATGATCTCACAAATCCTTATATTTTCCGGTGAAATTTAACTCGACTTCGCTATCAGTATTTCACATACCTAAAATATGATTGTGTCAAGTACTAACATGAGTGGTTATAATTATAACCAATCAATCAATCAGCTACACTTGAGTTCTAGATTAGTTGTAGTGGCTATATGAATTCCCTATATTCATTTCACTCTACAATATTAAATAATTTGTCATTTAAGAAAAATAAACTTTCTAAAATGGAAGTCTTTATAAATCTTACACTTATCACATTAACACACAAGTCGACCATGAAAAAACTCCCAGTCAACTTTGAATCCAATGCAAGTATAACACCAATGTCATAATCTTAATCTCCTCTAGTTGATATCATCTGTGTAGATTCTTTACGTCCATTGTGTAATGTTCTTAGCTAAGTCAGCATGAAATTGTGAGAGATATTGAATTTTTTTCTGGACTTTTCTCCATAACTTTTTTTAACTCTTTCAATCATCATAGTGTCACATCTAGGGATCTGTGTATTTGGAGGTCTAATTAATATCGCAAACTATTTTAGACGGTTTTCTAATCTTCTATGATTTTGCATGGCTACATGGCAGTCTTAATATCCATATCTTTCCGGCACTCATCTTGTGGATACATGGTGCTTCTAAGGGTCAATATGTACTCTTATATGATATTGCTAGTTTCGACAATTAACACATAGTATCATGCATAAAACATCATGTATATGACGAAATTTTATTAAATATAAATTCGTAAGAAATTTGAGTTATATTAAATTCAAAATATATTAGTTCAAATAAATATTACGGATTAATATAATTGAATTTATACTTGAGTTCAATAAATATGGATTTAATTAAAGATTAATTTTTATTGGGCTAGTTCATTAATTTGGGCTACAAATGATGAGTCCACTTTGCTAAGCCCAAGTTCTAGAGGCCCAATTTGGTGCCACATGTCAAATGATGTGGCACACCAAGTCGAATGAAGGAGCCAATAGAATCATGCCACGTGTCAAAATGATGCAGCATGCCAAGCCAAATTAAAGACCAATGAAAACACGCCACATGTACAAGTGACATGTTTTTACCAATCAAATATGACCACATCACTTCAATCTGATTGGCCGGAAAAAAATTGTACTTACCATAATTCTCCCTCCTACAACTATAAATAGGGATCCTCCATAATTCAGAAAGGACACCTGAATTCTAACAAGAAGCCAGAGATAGCTGCGTGGATCAAACACCGCAGATTTCTCTACAAGCTACAAGTTCAAGCATTCAACATTCAAGTTCAACTACGACTCAAGATCAAGACCACCAGATTCAAGATCAAGCTCAAAAGCCCTTGAATTCAAGTACAAGTCAAGATCAAGTTCACAAGTCAAGATCAAATTCACCAAATTCAAGATCAAGCTCAACGGCCCTTGAATTTATATATTTGAAAAGACGAATCAGAGGATTCATAGAGATTGTAACATTTATATATTCAAATCAAATACTACGATTGTTGCGATATTTTCGATCTCGATTATTATGTTCTGCGACTCCAATTTTATTGTCTACACATCCATTTCACCATTAATATTATTGGTAAGCTTATCCTTACTAGGAGGCTAAACAAGTAAAAGCTATAAGGAGTGGTCATATGTTGATTAAATTTTTGTTTCTCCTTCTATATTTGGTGGGTGGATTTTCTTGGTTAATTTAGCATTTGCAACGATAAAATCAGCCTTTTTTTGTTAGTTTCTAATACAAAGTTCTAATCACAATTGGCTGTTCAGGAGAGGTATGGGAAAGAGTTTGTCTTGAAAGCAATGGGTCAGATAATTAGCAAAACAGTTGCTATAGCAGAGATTATCAAGGTAGATTTTTCTGGTTTAGATGGTTTTCTTCCTCTACTTCTTTTATTCTTTATCCTACTCAATGATCTTATTTTTTTGCAGAGAAGAATGCCTAGACTGCATCAAAACACTGTTATCAGCTCAGTAAGCATAACAGATGTATGGGAGTCTATTGAAGAGGGTTTTTGCCGTAAGTTTCACCCCTGTTACTCATTATATTTTCTTTTCGCGCTGTATATTCCTCAGCATGAATAGCATGCATGTGGTACTAACTTCTGGAATTTGGTTTTCTTTGTGATATAGTGTGGAGCAATATTCCCGCCATGTTTTAATGATTTCAATCACGTTGTCAGTAAAAGAACAGAACAAATATTTCTCCGGGTAACTCTCTGCCTTGGTCTGATTCTATGTATGTTGCTCCTCTTGTTGTTTGACACTGCAGCCTACCAACTATTCAATGATCATTATTTGAATTGTTTTTTTCTTATGGTAGTTACTGTATTTTTTGGTATCTTGTCACTAAAAATATGTGATTGTAACTGATTATTATCTTACTCTTCATGGCCCAAAATGGAACTTCATTTTCATAGGTATCAGCTTCTTCCGAGGTTGAACAGGTGAAGCCATGCTATAATAATTACCAGCCTCAGCTGCAGAAACAACCACCAAGACAAACACGTGCAGTCTATTATGCTGGTAATGAAGGTAATGAGGCACCAGACAAAATCACTAAACAAAGAATATTTGCAGAATTGAACTCGACTTGAGTGGAAATTTGCATAACGTCTTGAATACACTACAACTTTATTTTAGATTCATATAGGCAAGGACGAGGTCGTGGTAGAGGGTTGGAGAAGAGGTGGATATGGAAACTATCAAGGTATTCTTCCGTTCTGTGAAATAGTGTGCTCATTAGATGCAGCGATGATGTAAATACATAATATGTGATAATTTTGTTTTAATAGAAAATGGTGGTTACTCAAACTGGGCAGAGAAAATGATGGTTACTCGAACTGGGACGGAGAAAATGGTGGTTACTCAAACTTGGGCCGAGGTGGATGGAGATATCGTGGTAAGTATACTTCTTGAGTTTTCATTTTGTACTGCCTGCACGGATACTTTCTTGTGTTTTTATAAACTATGGTATTCCTTAGAATTTATATTGTATTTCTGTTGAATCTTATTTTATGCATATGAACTCAGGCTCTGGATATGGAAGAGGCAGGGGTGGAGATGCCAGAGGTTATAGACGTGGACGCGGACGGATGGGCCTCCATCCGAGAGGTGGTGGCAACCAGGCTTAGTTGGGGATTGGCACTGTGTTCTGCACACTTGCCTTGGCTAATTAATGGTTCTTCTGTCCAAAGCATGTCTAAAGAAAACCATGAAATTGTGGGTTGTTTCATATGCAGTGATTTTGTTGTTTTTCAGCATAGTCAAATGTGGAAAACCTTATATCCTCTATTTGCTTTTAATGAAGCCAAGGTCAAGTAGCCAATTTCTCACTACCATCTATTCGATTAAACTGTGGTTGCATTATCGTTGCTGTATTTATTCTAGTATAATATATCTTCTTCTTTTTTGGTTTTCCACCCGGTGTTCGGTACCCGCATTGGAGCCCCGACTAATCCGGATTGCGCGTTTTAGGGCCCATTTGGGGTAGCGCTCCCAACAGGATTTTCTCCATACCCAGGGCTCGAACCCGAGACCTCTCGGTTAAGGATGGAGCAGTCTCACCACTGCACCACAACTAGGGTTGTTCATGGTTTGGTTAAAAACCAAACCAAACCGCAAACCGAACCAAACCGATTAGAAAAATTGACATTTGGTTTGGTTTGGCTTGGTTTTGAATTTTAAAAATTGACATTATTTGGTTTGGTTATGGTTTTACTAAGAAAAAATCGCAAAAATAACCGAACCGAACCGATAAATTATATATACAAATTTTATAGTTATTTTATATATTATTTATAAATAAAATATAATTATTTTATTATATTTTAATCATGAACTTAACTTTAGCATATCATAATTTATCAAGCCCGACACTTTAGCCCAAACCCGACAACCCTCAACTTCAGGCCCAATACTTTAATCTTTAGGTGTCTAAGTTCTAACCGTAGGATCTCATTTTTTATTTTAATTTTAATATAATGCGTAGCAAATCAAGTGCTTATTGTTGCATTTTGGGTTCTTTCCACAATACTAATTAATGCATTAGAATTTATAGCATTACTGTCTCATTTTTTTGGTGGTCGCTTCTCCACAAAATATTTATTTGTGATTTTTATCCTATAGACGGTACTACTAATGCTTATTATTTTGGCATTTGATTCACAAATTCAAGAGACAAAATTATTGTTTGTAATGCCAAATAAGATAGGCTTGTTAAAGACATTTACTTGGTGTTATTAGGACTTGTATCTAGGCAAGTCTTTTAGCTATTGTCATTTTTTATACTATTATCAATTTATCATTAGTTAGGATCATAAATCGAAAAAACCGAATCAAACAGACGGTTATTTTTTTATTTGATTTGGTTTGATTTTAGAAATTTAAAAATCGATTAAATTGGTTTGGTTTTGATTTTGACCAAAAGTCGATCCAAACCGACCCATGAACACCCCTAACCCACTACAACATTTTAGTCTTTTGTCCACCCTTGTAAAGTGTGGCCTAAAGTAGCAAAAAGTGTGGCATTTGATCAAAGGCTATATTTTTTGCCTTTAGGCCACGCTTTTCCGGGGGTGGACTAAAAGGGCGTAACCATTGACTTTAGACCACGCTTTTTAAGTGTGGCCATAGAAGCTACGGTTAAAAGCGTGGCCTATGAGTTACAAAGGCCACGCTTTGTAGCATTTCATTGGCAACAATTTTATTTGATAAGTCTACGGTTAAAAAGTGTGGCCTTAGCTTTGTTATTGGCCACGCTTGTTAAATGTGGCCATAGAAGCTACAGTTATAAAGTGTGGCCTTAGCTTTGTTTTGTCCACGCTTTAAAAGTGCAGCCTTTTATACCTCTTCTACAACAACACTTATAAAATGTTACCTTTTCTTATGTATATGCACACAATTGACAGTTCTATAGCCACACTTTTAAAGTGTGGCAACATTGTATAAATAGAAAATAATGATTTTGGCTTGCATATATATAGCCAGAATTATATATATATATATATACACACACACACATACACATACGTACATATATAAATGATCTCAAACACAAATTATCTAATAAATTTTAAATATATAGTCCATTTGCAACAAACTTCAAAAATAACAGTGTATTCAAAATACACCAACACATTCCTAGATTAGTACTAAATATAAATTTAATTACACAAAATAAAATGTATTTAAACATATATCACAATATTCAAAAATTCTTTATCATTCACTTCAATAGGTCGAGTTGACTTGTGGCCACAATTCAAATTCGATCATCGGTATTTTTTTACACATTCAAAATAAAATTTAAAGTTAAAAAAAATCATGTTCAATGCCACAAGACCAACTAGCTAGTGATAACATGAAAATTATACAAATCAAAATCATGACCAAAGCTTGTGCACTTTCTCCAGTCCCCATTTACAAATCAAAATCAAAACCAACTTGATGTTGTAGTAACTAACAAGCTTACTGGAAAAAAAAAAGAGAATTGCTTGTGAACCTATTCAAGCATAACAAAAACAAATCTCATTTCAAATAAAGCATGATTAAGTCTAGGAATTAAGGAAAAGTGTCTCAAAAATTTTACTGAAACACGATGAGATTTTTTAGAAGGCTCCACAACCTCATTGTCCACTTCAGTAGGTTTAATATAACGAGAAGCTCCGCAAACATGAGAAAATTCAGCATCCTTATCATCATTCCTAAATAACATGCAATCATTGGGACACGCATGAATTTTCTCATAGTGAAGATCGAGATTCTTTACCATAGACTTGGCTTTATTGTAGGACGGAGGAATATTCAATTCGGGCATGGCCTCTTTTAATAACTCTAAAAGAGAAGTGAATGATTCATTGCTCCATCCATGTAGACACTTTAACAAATATAAACGGATTGTGAATGATAATCTAGAGAATCCTTTACAACCGGGATATAGTTCTTGGCTAGCCTCTTCAACTAAGTTATAGAATTTCTTGGCATCTTCATTTGGACCTTCATAAACTTCTTCAGCTTGTGCAACATGTCTAAATTGATCATTTAACAACCCATCAATATCATCACATGGGTCATCCATATGATCATCAACATCCAACTGGATTTTTCAATCCCCGTGATTGATCCATCTTTTATAACTTTTAACAAATTCACGGTCTATTAGATGATTACGCACTTCATTTCTTTTTCTCCAACAGATATTATCACACTGATCACATGGACACTGAATTTATTTGCCTTTAGGTTCTCCATAAGTGTAAGCAAAATTTAAGAAAGATCCAACACCATCAATATACTCTTGGGAATACCTAGGTAAATCCATCCAATCCTTGGATGGAACATTTGACTTCCTAAAAGTCCAATATTAGTGTTAGATCTTTCAATATACAAAAATATTAATTACTGCACACTTTAATTCTAAAATCACAAGCAAGTTATCAGAATCATGTATTGACATGTGTTGGCAGAAGATAAAAAAAATTACCTAGTTATAGCCTTTATGCTAAACCAAATTCAAGTTTAATTCTGCAGCAGATCCAATTTCCCTTCTCCTGTATATAAAAAAATTAAGTATGCATGCTACATATTTTAAATAGTTTAACAACTGCAGATACCTAACTACTTTTCTTTATTTAACTAACTATTCATACCAAGTTCTTTAAATTTACATCAAACTTATACAAAAAGATTACTAAGTTTAAACAGTTTAACTACTTCAGATACCCATCAACACAAACACACATGGACACCAAAAAAAATCACAATATAAGTTTAAACAAGATAAAAAGATTTCAACAGATTTCAGAAATTTCAACTTGTATATAATTGTAATTTATAAGAATATCTTCAAATAGCAATTTAAGTCTAATAACTTGGACGATCTTTTACTATTTTCAGAGGAGCCAAACAGTCTGTTAAAATTCTATTTGATGTACTCCTCAATTTCTCTAAGGTGTCTGATTTAGAGGCAAACAGTGATAAAAGCTTAGTGATTTTTAGAGGGAGGATGTACAACAAGAGATTTTGCAAACTCTGAACTTTGCGAAAGGGGAGCACTCATCAGGTACCTTGTTATAACATTAAGCATCAAGACACTATCCATTATGCAATGCAAACCCTTGCTAGAAAACATCTTAGGTAGAATTACTAATTGGACTTCTAAGTTTTTGTCATATGCTGAATGGTACAAAAGATCCTCAAAGCAACAACTTATCTAGATCAGCTGGGAATGTAGGAAGAAGGACTCACGCAATTCAATAGTTTTCAATCAAGTGGATATACAACCAGCTTAGAGGTGAATTTCCAAAAGAAACTTGGAGGAAAATTGTATGTCACAATTATGGAGCACCTAGATGGATCTTTATCTTGTATCTTTCAATTCATGGTAGGCTGCAAACTAAGGACTGATCGAGTGGCTAAGTGGACAAATATGGATGATTTTACATGTTCTTTATGTGCTACACAAAATGAGATGCTGGACCATTTATTCTTTTTCTGTTCAATATTAAATGCTATCTGGAGCAAGGTGTTACAATGGCAAGGGGTGCAGAGAAAGCCTAAAGATTGGCGAGAGAAAATAACATGGGCCATCAACAAAGCTAGAGAAAATTCAGTGGGTGCACGCATATATAGAATGAGCCTAGAAACAGGGGTTTATATGATATAGAGGGAAAGAAATATGTGTAAATTTCATAGAAGAGAAACAATATATGCAAAATGATTAGCACAATTGTTCAAGAGGTTTACTATAGTGGAGCTATGCAAAGGAAACTGGCCGGCAAGATTCAGCATCTTGATAAATGCTATCATTAGACTGTTAGAGGAATTAACAGATTGTATGAGTCAAAACTTATTATATAGTATATAGTTGATATGGAGGATAAGAAGATAATAGACTAGTGTGAGATAATACAAATCCCAAAATTTTTATCTTAGTTTATATTATAATGTGTATCCCAGTAATATACTAGTGCGAGGGGGCCAATTTCAAAAGAAGAAAAAAAAGAGAATTCTCCAGTGTAAGCAATATATATCGTCAAACTAATTTAGTACTATCACACACTATCAGATTTAACTAAATAACATCTGATTTATACACTCCATGAAGTTCCAGCAGTTCCCCAAAAATCAGAAGTTTCAGCAGTTTGATAATATACATTTTTAGTCTATTCTATACCATTTTTTTGTACAAAGAAGCTTATAAAGCTTAAACTACAGTCATATTATACATCATTCAACATATTTATTTAAAAATTACTCTCACAAAATGCTATAAAAATAATAGAAAATTAAAAAATATTAAATAATTACAGAAAGAAAAATACCCACAGATGCTTTTGCAAAAATCACAATGCAAAGTAGACATGCAATAACCCACAAGCAATAAACCCAGATGCAAAATAGATATGCAACAAACCCAGATGCAAAATAGACATGCAACAAACCCAGATGCTTTTAAGTGAAAGCTTAAAACATACCTTCTTTAGCTCACACGAACTGAAATCTTCACTGAAATTAGGAAAACTAGAAGAAAATTGAGCTGAGCTGAAATCTCCACTGAAATAAGGTGAAATTAGAAGAAATTTGAGAAATTTGAGCTGAAATAAGTAGAAATTAGTTGAAACGAAAGCTTAAAACATAAAAATCTCTACCTTCTTTGAGAGATTTGGGAGCTATGCTCTTTAACATACAACAAACCCAGCTGAGAGTGAGCTCAAATTAGAAGAAATTTGAAGGTTTAAGAGCTTAAAGCTTTGAAGACAACAAATTTGAGAGCTTAGAGCTTCGACGACGGCGGCAGCTCGGAGCTTAGAGCTTCGACGACAGCGGCAACAGATTTGGAGAGTGAGAATACTTTTTGCGGTGCATTTTTAGAGTGAGAATGTTTAGAGAGTGAGAAAGTTTAGAGAGTGAGCTGAGAGTGAAAAATATTTACTTTTATTTTACTTTTTGTCCAATTAGAAATTGGAGGGAGAGTAAAATATTTTGGAGGGAGAGTTAAATTTTTTAATGAAAATTTTAGTCCACACTTCTAAAATGTTGTATTTAGAATTATAAAAATACCATGCTTAAAAGTGTAGTTGTATGTGTAAATAAGTGTTGCCAATTATATCATGATTTGGCAACGCTTATAAAGTGTAGCCTATACCATCAAAGGCCACGCTTTAAAACCGTTGCCAATATTAGTGTGGCTAGAAGCTAAAAATTATAGCTACGATTTAAAAGCATAACCAAATATGTTTTAGGCAATACTTTACAAGCATGGTCCAGATTTAGTGTGGTCAAAAGACTAAAATGTTGTAGTGACCACAACCCATGTTGGTAGTATAATATATCTTATTTCTTACCCTTGTCTTTTTATGAGATTTGTTATGAAATAATAAATTAAGAACAAGAAGAATAAAGGAGAGAAGAGAGAGCTTCTTATTTCTCTTGATATTGAGGGATTCAGGGATTTCAGGATCAATTACAATGAAAGAAAACCCCTTTATTTATAAGGGTAAACTGACTTGGTCCCAAAGTTAGGGTTCCTAACTTTTCTCCAAAGAAACTACAAAATAGACATTCACTACATTAATAATACTTTGTAACACTCCCCCTTGAATGTCTACTTGATGGATAATGTACCTCGTTAAACCTTACTAGAAAAAACCAATGAAAAAAAATCTAGTAAAGGAAAAAAGAGTACACATATCTCATAATACGCATTTTGGCTGCCTCATTAAAAACCTTACAAGGAAAACTCAGTGGGACAAAACCTTGTGAGGAAAAAAGAGTACAGCGCGTACTAACTCCCTCTGATGAGAACATCAATCCAAAGACTTGAATCTTCGCATCCCAATCTTGTGCACCATCTTCTCAAAAGTTGTAGTTGATTGAGACTTGGTGAATAAATCTTCCATACTCAAATAAATCTGTAGAATGTTGATATCACCATTCTTTTGGAAAAGTGTGAAGAAAGCTTTGGTGAAATGTGCATCGTTCTATCTCCTTTTATGAATCCTTCCCTTAATTGTGCTATGCATGCTCAGCCACACACATTCTCAGCTTGCTTTATGCACATCTATTTTCTCAGCATGATTTGATTGTCATGTAAATCAACATGATATAATAGTAATCCTTCATGAAAATAGATAATATGTTTATATCAAACTCTTATGTCGGTCAAATGAATATCCTGTATATTCGAAAACTTGATAATAATCGTTAGGATAAACATATTCAATTAAAGTTTTTCATTTGCAATATGCAATAATCTTGTTGTAGTATCTCCATATAGGACTAAAACTATATCATGTCCATAGTTATAGCAAGATCTATAATTTCACCAATTGCACAAGATATGATACTTCAAGATCAATCCAATTCTGCAATTTTTTCATTTCAGCAGATAATCTATTGCTTTTGAAAACTCTCCAAGAGTTTCAAGTCAAGTCATCGACCTTGATTGATTTAATCCATATGAGGATTATAAATAAAGTTTTTCAAAAACTCATATATGCTACATGCATTTTGAATCCTATAAGGATTTTCATCTCAAATTTGTCAAGTGACACAGCAACATCTTCTAGTGTCTAGATTACGAGTCAAATAAACTTTACGCTTATCAAGATGCATCCTTCCATGTCACTTGATAAATATTTCTACGCTAGCATACTTTAATAGACGTAGAATTTAGGTCCTCATAATCTTTTACAATATTGCGCTATATTGTATCAAAAATATCGTCGACAAGATATCTTTTGTATCGGTTCACAATGCGGCATAACTTAGTGAGATCTCATCACTTCATTATTTTCTTAGGTACCTAAACCTCTCATGAGGTTTCATTAAGTGTTATGTCGTAGGCTCTTCAAGAGCATATTGCCTCACATTATGATTATTTGCTCCTTTCTTTTTTCAAGGATTATTATAATTAAAACCAATGGTCATCATGCTTCATGCATGTCATAGACTGTCCTTCAGGAACATCCAATAGAAGCATTTGCATCTAGATATGAAATTAATTTTGGGTCAATAGCATTTGACTTGAATTATCTTTTGAATGAGGATCATACTAATGACAATTCATAACTATTTCATAGATGCTTATTCTCTCCCCCTTATGTTAGAAAAACTAACATATATCCTCTATCTTCTTTGAGGAATCCATCTTTGTGCATCATGGTATATTCATTAATCACATACCGCACATTAAAATCAATTAGATGAAAAATATTTGGTTCCTGACCTTGAACCAATTGAGGGAGAAAATTAATCATAATTTATTAGTCTAATGCGTACAAGTTTTATTGTACACAATATCTCATATCTCAGACCAACATATAAAGCTTTGTTCTCATAAGCAATGATTTAGCTATTTATCGGAGGCATTCAATGCCAAACCAGCATTATCAAGATCAACCGTCTTGATTAAATAATTTGAAAATTATGCTCTTAACTCAGTTTATATTGAGCAAGCAACTTTATAAATGTCAAACTGAAGGTTGACAATAAACGCACATGTGACCACTTTATAGATGCATCATATCACATGGCAGGTGAATAGGCCCATATTCACCTTTTATACTTTCCAGAATTTAGGGGATCTAATCCTAACATTAGTTGATCTAACCAACTTATCATAAGAACAAACAACATAGAGAGTTCGTAGAAGAATCTTCTAGTTCTTCAATATATGTTGAACACTCAATATGCACATCTTCGGGATGACAAATTCCTTCATGTCATAAAATAAAATTATTTGTACTAGTAAACTCCAAGTTTACCATGACGTGAAATTTCCTTTAGTAAACTTCAAGTTTACTTTTGTATGAATTTCATATCAATAAACTTCTAGTTTATTGTGGCATGTGATCTCATCATACTCGGATAACTTTTTCATACGTGTTACTATAGTAACTTTGGAGATATTCAATCTTCCAATTATTCTACCTCTTCTGAAGGTGCATCACAACCAAGTGCACATCTGCATTTCTATGCATTACTAAATATTATCACATTCACTTTAGGGAATGGATCTATATTTGTATCAATCAAAATTCTCATTCCCCGGTAATGGAAAGTTGAAATAGAATTCCATATCCGTTGTGGTGGTTTGCTCCCTCCGGTTCGTTGATCTATAATAGTGCCTTAAGCCTATCAAATTATGATAGCTTAAAACCTCTTTCAACATATTGCTACTTTAGGAGCAAATCGAGGTATATATGTCATTTAGACAATATTTTTCTAATATGTCTACAATTAGAATCACAGCAAATCTATGAAAAATATTACTTATGCTCGTGGAGTTTGTTGTGACATTCGGCACCATATTACTTACGCTCGTGGAGTTTGTTATGACATTTGGCACCAACATAATAACATAAGTAATTTATTTACGACAACAAGATCCACATGGCTTTGCTAATATCAAATAAAATCAGCACCCATTTAAGATGACTTTCACTGGATCATAGTTAAGAATGATTTATAATATCAAAGAAAAATCATATTCAAATTAGTGGAATAAGATTCTCGTATATATTTTCATAAGAATATAATGTAGCAAAAGAGGTGATATACAACACCTTAACCACGACCAGATCTGTCGGGGACAATCGAGCACCAACAGAGTTGTGGTCTTCGTGAAGAAGAAAATCAAGCTCCAGCCGAAAAAAATAGATTCATGTTCTGAACTCTTAGAATTCAATTTTCAATGGTAGAGTCTCGTGCTGATAATGTGTTATGAAATAATAAATTAAGAACAAGAAGAATAAATGAGAGAAGAGAGAGCTTCTTATTTATCTTGATATTGAGGGGATTCAGGGATATCAGGATCAATTACAATGAAGAAAAACCCATTTATTTATAGGGGTAAACTGACTTGGTCCCAAAGTTAGAGTTCCTAACTTTTCTCCAAAGAAACTACAAAATAGACACTCACTGCATTAATAATACTTTATAACAAGATTAGATCTTTTAGGGAGTATTTCTTTTACCTTGGGACTGTACTAGTGGGCCATCAATTTGAAGATAGACTCGATAAAATGCCAAAACTTCTATTCCATGTTTGATCAAGTTAATTATCCTGCATAACATGACCAGATTCATAACTCTTGTAGGGACAATTTGATAAAGGAAATGAAAAGCTGGTGAAATGGGGGAATTGAACAACATATTAGGAGTATATTTTTAGCTTTCACAAATAATGAATGAGCAACCAATGAGTATATTCCTGTTAATGTCTTATATTGGTCCCTTTAGCTGTATGTGACATCACTGGTGACCAGCTTCACTTTGGAACTGATATTTCTTTATTATTGGTTATATGAAACTTCGTATTGATCGAAAACCAAAATTTACCGTTTTAACAAAATATAAACACAGAACCAAACTATAAGATTACTCAACGAAGTTTTGAAAAGAATTTTAGGAGGGCCTTAAGAAAATTAGATTTAATATTTTGATAAATTAAAATATTCTGCATAGAATGATTTTGAATATTATTTACTGACTAATAAACGACATTCCAATTCTAAGGCAACTTATTTTTGTATTTATAAGAAGTTGATGTCGTGATATGGGATAGAAAAAATACTTTTTCAGACACTTAACGTTTACATCAAATTAATAGATTCAAGACATATTCAATCAATGTATATTTTTATTTCATAAAATCATGTTATCATGATGAGTTGATATAGCCTGATGTAAACACTAGATGTTGTAAGTTTTTATTATGGGATAACTCTAGTACTTAAAGTAAATGTTTCTCGAGGTTATTTTGGGAAAGAACACAATTGCGATTGTATACTTAATAAACCTTGAATTTTTCAGTAGGATACTCTTACACGCACTTTGGAATAAAATTAAAGAAAAAGCCTCTGATTGGAATAAATCAACAGATAAAATTTAAAACTTGAAGCAGTTGAATAAACGTACATGTATATTATGCATACATTGGGTGAGTATATACTTGATTGAAAATGCCAAATTAAACTTCCAAAGACACATAAATGCTTCAAAACTTTCTTTATGTAGAAGCAAGTGGAGAACAATTTGTTCTCTAAAAAACAAGAGGTTGTTTCAGATAGTAAAATGCGAGGCATCTCTTTCACATTTGTCTCCTTTTTATTCCTTTTTCGGTTGCCCATTTTCGTTTCTTTTTAATGGGTCTTAACATTCTAAAGAAAACTCATCTGTCTAATCATAAATAGTTTATAATTGTCTTTTATAAATATTTAGGGGTCGCTGGGTAGTTTATAGGAATTAATTATAAGAGAATTTATGTATTATATTATGCAAAGGTTTAGTTATTCATGTATTAGTTATTCTACCTTTGCATAAAATAATACATAGATTTTCTCATAACTTATACATGTATTAGTTATGTGGATTTCTAAATTGTAAATTAAATACTCATATTACTTATGCAAGATTTAATAGCTGGCTAACTCAATTTCAAACCAGCAACCAAACAACCCACTTATAATAGATATGTAATTTTTGTACACATTAATTATACATTGCATACCGATTAAAATTTATTAGAAAATAAAGAGTAGGATTATATTTTGTTAGACTGCTATATAGTAGGTAAGGGTGTTTACGCGTCGGTTTAGGTTATTGGTCAAAATCAAAACCAAATTAATATAATTAGTTTTTAAATTATCAAAAATCAAATCAAACTAAATATAATATATATTTATCGGTTAAGTTGTTATCGGTTTGGGGTTTAATTATTCGGTTATTAACCATACACGAAAATAAAAGAAATGATATATTCATTCAAAAGGAAAAAAAGAAAATAATTCATTCAAAAAGAAAAAAATAATATCATGAGATTACCACATAAAACACTAACATGACGTACATCTAATACAAGATATTTAATGATAAATAAATTTTTCTATCGTTCCGAACTTTACGAAAGGAGGCAAAATATATATAAGATATTTAAAATTTACCAAAAAAATAGAAGTCATAAAATTTACCAAAAAATAGCAGTTTTTTAATTTGCACAAGAAATGGCCACTTCTTCTTCGTTATCGTCGTCTTCTTTCTTCATCTTTCTTCTGCTTCTTTGTCTTTCTTCTTCTGCTTCTTCGTCTTTCTTCTTCTTCTTCTGTTTCTTCGTCTTTCTGCTTCTTCTTCTTTCTTCTTTTGCTTCTTCGTCTTCTTGTTCTTCGTCCTTGCTTTTTCTTCTTCTTCTTCCTTTCCTCTTCGTTTTTGGTTTTTCTTTTTATTATAAAATTGACGTATCGCAAACGTGAATCATTTTGAGCTAATTATATATTAAAAAATTTAAAATATCGAGGGGAGCTCATATTTAAAATTTGAGACTATTTAGACGAAATTTTGAGTTAGTCGAGATTGAAAGAACTTGTTTGGAAAAGTTGTATTAATGGTTATGCAGAGGGTTTATTTTGGATTGTTGTGTTGGGGTTACAATACTCCCCAACAGGTTAATTCTCCTGCTTTTTATTCTAGAAATTTTCTCGTCTTTTAAGTTTATGTATTCATAATTTCTTTAATTTCGTGTTCAGTCAAATTTAGTAACTTTGACTCATATCATGTATTTATCTTAAGAAATTTATTGAATATACATACAATTTACAAATTAGAACCCATAATTTAAAAGGACTAGAATCCAAACAAATAAAACTTGTTTGGAGAGGTTGTATTAATGGTTGAAAGCTTTGTTGTTTATTATACTTCCATTTAAAGATTTAATGACTGGAAAAAAAAAGATCAATACACTTGTACACACTATTTATACAATATCGATACACATTTGTACGTCATTTATATAATATCGATACACGTTTGTGCACTATATATATAATATTAATACACGTTTATATATTATTTATATAATTTTGATACATTACATAACTTTTATATAATATTGATACACGTTTATACACTATTTATATAATTTTTATACATTACATAACTTTTATACACTATCGATACATTACATATACATGCGGCTATTTCTTTTGTAATTGTTTTTGTGGCTAGTTCATTTTTGGGCTATTTTTTTTGTAAAGAAAATTTGGTTATATTTTTTGTAAGCTAATTACTTTATTGTACATATTTGAAATTATCCTTTTATTTAATACAGGTGGAATTTGGGGTGAATTATTTTTTTCTTATATTTTTAAATATTTTAAACTGTTAATTATTGTGATTTATAGTGTTGTTTACGTCAAACATAATATATATGTTGATCCCTTTGTCCCAATTTATGTGACATCGATGAAATTTTGAGAGTCGATCATATTTTTTATATGTTTTTTTAGATATTTTAAGTTGTACCTTATTCTGATTTATTGTAATTTTCACGTAATTTTCACGTAAGTATATGTTACTCTCTTTGTTCTAATTATGTGGTATGAATAAAATTTCGAAAGTCAATATTTTAAATTATTAATTATTGTGATTTATAGTATTTCTTATATAATTTTCAAATATATAACAGCTTAAAAAAAGTAAGACAAATAAATTGATATGGAGAGATTCTAAAAATATAATTATATTTTTTTTTTAGAATTCTGGATCGGTAATATAAAATTAACAACTATTATAATTTGAAATTTTAAAGTTAAAGTGATTAATTATTTTTAAAATTTAAAGTGGGTCCTAATTAGAAGAAGTTATAATTTACATGGAGAATAAATAAATAAGGAATTAGAAGGGGAAGAGATGATAAGAAAAGTAGAAGCAGGTGGGACATGCATGTATGTAGCAAAAAAGAATAGTAATGAGCAGTTACTAATAGAGACGGATATTCGTCCAGGTTCAACCAATGATGCATCACTTTTGGGTCATATTCATATGTATATACTGCATTTGTCTCTCTTCAAATTCAACTGAATCTTCTCCTTAAATTCAATATTCATCTTATATATACATGATACTAACAACTTTTATTCTCCTATATAAATAAGAAAGATCATTTGCATATATAAAGAGAGAGAGAGAGAGAGAGAAATTAATTAAAGATGAAGAAGGAAGAGAAGGAGCTCTTTCATGTTGTTCATAAGGTTCCTTCAGGTGATGGCCCTTATGTTAGGGCCAAATATGCTCAGGTAATTCACTTTTTCTTCCAAATTATTAACCATTAATTTCTTCAGCTTTGTTTTATAAACGTAACCATGGTCATGCCAAATTGAATGGGCAAAGTTTGCTTGATCCCATCCGTTACAATCCTATAATTAAGAAAACAAATGTACTTCAAATAGATAAAGCAGATCTATTAATTAGAGTCAGTTTAATTATTTGGAACTAATTAAATGTGTACATATATATATATAGCTAATTAAATCACTCATTTTCAATTAATATAATTATTCACCAACTCTAGATCTTAGATTTGTTTCTGAAAATCAAAACTAGCTAGTTAGTTAGATCTGAATTAGCAAGGCTAAAGTTATGTCATTAGATCAACTATTTTTGCTGAGCTTTCATGGTTAAAACCAAGATTACATTAATGGAAAGTTAAATATAGTAGCATACAAAGATCCAATTTTGTTAGGAAATTAGCCCCAAATCTTATCATTTTGGGATGACTTAATTCGTTCCTTGAAATATGCCCAAAAAGTAACCGTGCGTTCCGAAAAGAAGCCATGCATACATATAAAACTCTTAGTAATATTTCTCTCTATTGTTAATCCTTCCTACACACTAGTTTGATGCCTAATTACATTTTAAACCAGTATTTTTAAAAATTACATTCTACCCGAAACTTTCACAAGCTTAGGCGTGTATCTACAGTAAAAAAAATATGTATCCTAGATACATGTCTAACTAATTGGGCGCTTTAAAAGGAAGTAACTAATTTGCAATTAATTAGGAGGAAATCAATAATTTCGGTAACTAAAGATATTTTCAGTAATAAATTTCTTAATATAAGGTGGAAATTAAGGGATTAACTTAATATATATTTTGGTTATGTAATTTGATAAATTTTATTTTTATTACTCTTTAAAATAATAAAATAATTATTATTACTTTGTTTATATGTATCCAATAGGTGATTTCCATGTATATGTTTATATGTATTCAGTACTAATTTGATGTATTCCGTACATGTATCCCGTGATTTTTGATGTATCCCATGAATTTTGATATATCCAGTATTAAATTGATGTATCCCGTACATGTGTCCCGTGATTTTTTATGTATCCTGTACATGTATCCAATACTCTTTTCATGTATCCCGTGATTTCTATTACTCTGTTTATATGTATCCAATAGGTGATTTCATGTATATGTTTATATGTATCCAGTAATAATTTGATGTATCCCGTACATGTATCCGGTATTGACAAGTAATATTCATCAAAAGATACATGTGTCGTATCTCAAATTCGTGCATAGATGCACATCGAACACCACCGTTCAATAACTACCGTCATTGACATGGTGGCGGACGAATCATCCACCACCACCTCAAACCAAAAATTCACTTGGGATTAGTCTTGAACCCGAATCAAAAAACATCCATTGACATCTATGTTAGCGTGTGTACAAAATCTAGGAACAACTGTCAAAGAAGAAAGCTACATCATCAATTAGAGAACAAAAAGAGGTTTTCAAGTGTAAATATTTGAACAACTACCAGAAAAGAAAGCTACATCATCAATTAGAGAACAAAAAGAGGTTTTCAACTTTCAACGAGAAGTTGTAAATATTTTTGAAAAAATAAAGAAAAATAGTGTGAAAGTTGGAGTGTTGGATTGAATAAGAAAAGAACTTAGAACTAAACACACCCAGATACATAATATAAGTAGTATATATAAAATCAGTTACAAACCTTGAAGATGGAAGTTTTGGATTGATTCAAAATTGGTGGAAGATCGATCGTGTTGGAGTGGGAGAGAAATTTAAACCGTGATTTGGGGAACTTTGATCTGGTAGAATATTTGATAGAGAGAGAAAAATTATTGTTGAACATGAGATAGAGAGATAGAGAGATTTGGGGGAAGGAGTGATATGGGGCGAATTAATAGAGATGTGATGAGATGCACCTTTTGTTATGAAATTAAAATCTAGTGAGATATGTGTAATTATTTTAAAGTAGTGGAATATTATGTAGTTATGGTAAGGATGTTTGATTAATTATGTAGTTTTTCCTAATTTTAATACCTAGTTAGATGAATGTGTATGTAAATAAATAACCTCCAAATATAAGCACATATTTGCCCAGCGAAAATTGCTTCTCGTTTGCTAATTAATTGAGAAAAAGATATCACTTCCTAATTCGTTTCCATGCATTTATTTATGTAGCATACTATTGCTGCTTGCGGCTTCTTATTAATTGTGAGGAGTTTAACTCCTCTACAACATGATTGATATCAAATTTGTGTAGTATGAAATAATTATAGATAACCAACCAACCAACCGTTGATGATGATTTAGTTTTGGGCATACATTTCAGTTAGTTGACAAGGATGCAGAAGCAGCAATAGTATGGTTTTGGAAGGCCATAAATGGAGGAGATAGAGCGGATAGTGCCCTTAAAGACATGGCTGTGGTCATGAAGCAACTTGATAGAACTGAAGAGGCTATTGAAGCTATCAACTCTTTTAGAGGCCTATGCTCCAAACAGGCTCAAGAATCCCTTGATAATCTCCTTCTCGATCTTTTCAAGGTATATATATCATCATTACTATTTTTTTCTTTTTTTCTTTTCCCTTAATGATGAGAATAAAAATTTGAGCCTAATTCAACTCGAAATATTAACCTGATAAGTCAAGAATTTTATGAAGCTTATACACTCTAATCTTTTGGATTTTAAATTAATAACTTGTACACATTCAATAAATTTTAAGATAAATATAGAGTTTAAATCAAAGTTACTGCATTCAATTAAATCAATTTTTAAGATAAATATAAAGTTTAAGCCAAAGCTACTGAATTTAACTAAACCCTTAGCCGACACTTAGCTCTGCCCTGCACAAGTCATAAGGTGATAATTGTTCCAGTTCACATAAGTAAAAAAAAAAAGAAAAAAAGAAGCTTAACCTTATGGGAGATAAAATCAAGAAGGACAAGTCTGGTGTGTAACAATATTTTTAAAAAAGAGGGACCTTATGGGTGGAAAGATGTTTTTCAATTGAAAATATTTCTAGAAAAATAAGTAATTTTTTTTTATTTTCTTGTATTTGGTACGCAAGTAAAAAAATATTATCTTAAAATTATTTATATATATTTAACACAAAAAAGTGAGAATGAATAGAGATAGGGTGACGGGTGTGAGAGAGAAGGACATGGGGTGGGTGAGTGAGTTGTAGGGGGTGAGGTACAAGAAAAAATTTAATTTTTTTTTAAAAAAATTGGGGGTCGGTGTGGATAAAAAAATTAAGATTGAGGGTTGGTGGGGCAGGGTTGGGGGTAAAAAAATTAAATTTTATTTTAAATTAAAAAAAATGTGGGGGTGAGGGTGGGATTGAGGGTTGGGATAAGTAGTTGTGAGAGTGGGAGGAAACAATACCACTTATATACTCTACTTATATTAAGGAAGTCATTTTCCTTATTTTAAGGAGCTTATTTTTTAAAAAAAAATATTTTTCAAAAATTTTAACCAAACAAACATGAAAAACTCGAAAAATATTTTTCGCAAAATATTTTCCTTAGTACTGAACACACTTTGAGTCTCAATTAATTTCAAAAACTAATTCATGCATAAGGTATACTAATCACTATTTACTAGATGAGAGTCCAAAATATTCGTCGGGGCAGAATTTTGGATATTGGACAATAAAACCAAAAAAGGAAATTACATAGGAAAACGGGAATTGTACATACGAAGATTATATTGAACATTTCACTAACATGGTGGAAATTTTGGAAGGTACACAAAGTGTGCTTCTTCCAATCCCCTCACTATTTGATTACATTGTCCACGCATCATATAGTAATATTTAATATTGAACACAAATACGTATTGTTATATATGTGCAAAAGTTTGATGACTAGGAGATAAACTCTTTTTCAAAAATAAAAAATAAAAATTGGAGGTAGGGAGAAGGGAAAATGGAGGAGAGAATTACAACAACAAGACGAAAGTTCATGTAACCAACCAACTAAGCTAATAAGATTTCTCAATTAGGAAATATAGGTGAGTATTGAGTATACTAGAAAAAAAGTTCATGTGACAATTGGTATGCAAGACTGAATTTTGCTCATAGATAATATATAAGGCATTCTAGCAATCACCTAAAAACGCACTACAACTATTATATGTACTACTTGTAATGTACTTTACATGTATGTAGAAATGTGGAAAAGTAGATGAACAAATAGCACTGTTGAAACAAAAGTTGAGACAGATATACCAAGGGCAGGTCTTCAATGGTAAACCTACAAAAACTGCTCGCTCTCATGGGAAGAAGTTTCAAGTTTCTGTCAAGCAAGAGACAGCCAGAATTCTGGTAACTAATCACACCTTTTACTATCTCCTTTAATATTAAAATATTCCCTCAACTTTAGTTTTTTCTCAAGAAAGGCATGATGGCTCATACATAAAATTGGTATCTTCATAAATTTAAAATAGTAGTAAAATTTAAGACTTTACTACTGTTACAGGGCAACTTGGGCTGGGCGTATACACAAAAAGGAAACTTTATGGCAGCGGAAGTTGTGTATAAAAAAGCCCAAATAATCAATGCAGACAGCAACAAGGCCTGTAATCTGGCCCATTGCCTAATAAGACAAGCCCGGTACGATGAGGCCCGTAATATTCTTGAAAATGTTTGGAGAGGTAATTATGCAAGTTCTGAAGATCCAAAAACAAGGAACCATGTGGAGGAATTGTTATTGGAACTGGACTCGAGGCAACCACCACCATTTTTGCTAAACCTTCCGGGCCTAAATTTGGATGATGACTTCATGAATGGGCTTGAACAGCTTATAAATGAATGGGCCCCTCCTAGATCAAGAAGACTACCAATATTTGAGGAGATATCTACTTTCAAAGATCAATTGGCTTGTTGATTGTCGTCAAATATTTAGTGATAGGTGGGTACTGGATAGATAGGAGTGAAATATGTTGCTCATTCATATTAGGTAAAAATAAATAAAATCTTGTGAACTGTGTAAATTGTGTTGTATATGAGGTCTTGTGACAAAGTTTGGGAAATGAACTACTCTATTTTTTGTTGTCGGCTTAACATTCTATTATCCGAATTTATAAGTCTCACTAATTCGAAATTGTGTTGAACAAGTCATTTTTAAAGAGGATAAACAACTCCCTACTAGTGGTGTTGGAGTTCACAGAAATCAATAAACGAGTCAAATATATATATATTAGGCCTAAGTTAATAAAAATATGCAAAGAACAAATGGTATATAGCCCATAGGACCTTCGGCAGACATTTTAGTATTCAAATAAAGAAAAGATAGGAATTAGATAGGAAATAACACTCCATAATTAAAAAAGACTCAATATTATTAAACATAGGGATACTTTTTTTTTCTTATTTCCCAAACATATCAAAATTTACCAAGCGTAGCAGATCTGGAAAAAAATATTAAAACGCTTGTGTGCAGGCCTTCCTTTCTCCTTTCTTCTCCACACTTTCTTCTTTTCTTTTCTCTTTCATTTATCAGTAATAAAAAACTTAAACATTTGTCCCCATTTTTAAATTTGATTGTTTCTATCTCAACTCTTACATACTTAAAGAAAGAAACTCTTGTTTTTGTTTTGAGTTCAAAAAATGGGGAATTGGAACAGAAGATGGATATAATAAACGTACATGTTCTAAAAACTTCAATGTTAGCAAATGGGCATGGCAACTCAATTCATATTGAATGTGCCATTCCATTCTCCACGATTAATGGAGCTCGCAACTCAAGTTCTAAAAATTGATTTGCGGAAAATGAACATCGTCTCGACTGAGTGATATCTCAAAAGAATTTAAATGTCAAGGGATATTCGAATTTAAAATTTGGGGCTATTTTGACTAAGAATTAAGCTAGTTTTAAACTGAATTTCTGTCCTAGTTTGTTGAAGTTCTAATAAGTTGATATTTTACAAAGTTATCTCTTGCTAAAACTTAGATTTTTTGCTTCAACAATTTATAAGATAAAGAACATATTTATATGTCATTTCTCGTAGTGTATAGGTGTTGTATGTGTAACATGAAGATGGGATGAAGTCGAGCGAAATCAAAGTCAAAGTGAGGACAAAAGGCAAGAGCCACAAAGTTGAAGCTTGAGTGTATAAGTGTGCAAGGAGAGAAGCTGACCAAAGGCAGATGCGGGCGTAGTAACTGATTGCAGCCACAGTTGCGCATTTGCATGGGGCAGAAGCTTGGCAGTCTCACCTGATGAAAACAACATTCTCAAATACAGCTTTTTTAGAGGCTTCTTAAACTTAGTTTAGTTTTAATTGTACAGTTAGCCCAGTGAAACCTTTAGTTAGCTATGTTTCAATATATGTAAACATGTCTTACTATCTGTTGTGTTGCTTATCAGTTTACAGCTTTAGCATGAGTATATATATATATGCTCGTATAAGTCCTCGATGTCTGTCCCTTCCTAGTTGGGAGTGTGACATAGTTAAAATTAATTACATTATGTACACGTCAGCAAAAGCAGTTAGAAGTTGGCTGAAGTTGTTAGAAGCGGTTAGTACTTAATTCATTTACAATTCCCTTTTAAAGCGATGTATCATTCTCATATTACTTATTCATTGATAAAAAATGATACTTTCTCTTTGCAATATTTCTATATATTCATCTCCTACTCATTCCATTTCTTTAATTGGAACACTCAAGAATTTCTGCAATTCTTTTATGCAGTTATTAATTTTCTCGAGTTCTTGATAAATTCCTGAAATTCAATTAATAAATTTTGAATGCAACATTTATCTTATATGTATTAAGTTTTTGTGCTTTATTTTTTAAAATAATATTTTCTACCAGCCAAATACATTTCACCTTATTATTGATATCTATCAAATTTTCTCGGTTTAATTGAGCGGTTCACACCCCCCCCCCCCCAAAAAAAAAAAAAAAAAATATATATATATATATATATATATATATATATATATTTATTTATTTATTTATTTATTTATTTATTATCCTTTTTAGGAAAGTTGAATCTTCTTAAATTCTTCGCTTGAAACTCACCACCCTAGAGTAGATGAGATCTTGTGGAAAAAGTTTAGGAAATGAACTACTTTATTTTTGTTGTCGGTTTAACATTCTATTATTCAAAATTTATAAGTCTGGTTAATTTAAAGTTGTGTTGAATACGTCTTTTTTAAAGAGGATAAATCACTCTCTACTAGGGGTGTTCACAAAAAACTGATAAACTGAGTAAAACTGCTGCCGACATAGCCCGATACTCAGCCTCCGTAGATGATTTAGATATACGAGATTGTTTCTTACATTTTCAAGTATCAAGAATGTGCCAAGAAACATGTACCAACCAGTAACGGAGCGACGAGAATCTGGAAAACCAGCCCAATCTGCATCAGTATAACTTTCAAGATGTATAGGAGAATCAGGACAGAAGAGAACACCTTAATTCATAGAATCACAAACATGCCAAATAATACGAAGTAATGCAGTGTGATGTATACGGTAAGGATTAGCCACAAACTGACTTAGAACTTGTACTGCATATGATATGTTTGGCCTTGTCGTAGTGAGATAAACTAATGATCCCACCAATTATCGATACAATGTTGGATCACTGAATGGTTCTCCACCAGCCTCCTTGTACTTCATATTAACCTCCATAGGGGTATATACAACCTTGTCATCAGTAAGACCAGCCGTCGCAACAAGATCACTAACATACTTTTGTTGTGTAAGCATGATCCCGGTAGGCAAGTATATAAGCTCAAGTCCAAGAAAGTGTGTCAGTCGTCCCAAGTCCTTCATCTTAAATGAGGTATGCAAGAATTCTTTTAACTTAGCAATATTCTCTAGATCATTTCTTGTGATAATGATGTCATCAACATAGATGAGAAGTACTGTGATAACTATTGGAGAAGTACGAAGAAATAAGGAATGATCTGAAGAACTCTGAGAGAAGCCCGCAGTTTGAATCATGGATTAAAATTTATCAAATCAAGCTCGGGGAGCCTGTTTTAAGCCATAGAGAGATTTCCGAAGGTGACAAACTGCATTTGGTCTTGGCAGAACACATCCAGGTGGTGATTTCATAAACACAACTTCTTCCAGATCACCGTGAAGAAACATATGTTTTACATCCATTTGATGTAAGTTCTAGACTTTTATTAAACCACAGGTAATAACGTTCGCACCGTTGTCATCTTAGCAACATGTACACAAATCTCCTTATAATCCACCCCATACTTCTGTTTGTACCCTTGAGCAACCAACCGAGCTTTGTAGCAATCAATTGTATCATCTGCCTTCATTTTAATGGAATACACCCACTTAGTTCTAATGAGAACTCTTTCGATATTGCCTCTTTCCAACAAGCTTGTCTAAAAGTCTAGGAGTAAGATGTAGGTACGTCAACAGAATGTAGTGTGGTATGCATGGCATAGGACTTACCAAATTTCCCTAGCAAGTAACCGAGCCATTCAGGAGCATGGCGATTTGTCCTACCAGACCGATGTGGAGGATTAACTAGATGAGATGATCCCTCTCTCGAAGATGAGGATGAGGATGTTGAGTCAATACTGGAAGGAAAGGAGGGCTGGAGATCATCATTATCACAGTTCATGGGCTATTTTGGAGGGTCAAACGGAGGGTCAGTAGCTACCACATCGTCATCAAACTTGTACAGAAAAGAAATAGATTCTGAAGCTTGTTTAGAATTGTGTTTGTAAGAAAACTGACCCTCAAAGAAAATAATATGTCTAGATACACGGAGCTGACGACGAGATGCATCATAACAAAGGTACCCCTTTTGCGTGTCGTTGTAGCCCACAAAAATATATTGTATTACCTTTGCTGAAAGCTTATTTCGTTCATGTGTTGAAAGATGGACAAAGCATACACAACCAAAAACTCGTAAGTGGAAATAATCAGGCTTACTATGAAATAATTTGAAGTACGGTGTCTCATTGCCAATGACCGGGGAGGTTTATCTATTGATCAAATATACAGAAGTATGTACTGCTTCGGGCCAAAAGCTTTTTGGTATATTTGACGTACCCAACAGAGCCAATGTAGTTTTTAAAACTTGTCAATTCTTCCTTTCTCCGACTCCATTTTATTATGGAGTATGAGAACAAGTGCGTTGGGCAATAATTCCTTTATTTTTGAAAAAATTCAATAAGATTAGTCTTAGTGTACTCTCCCCTAGAATCAGAATGAAATATTTTTATAATTTTATAAAATTGTGTATGAACATACTCAACAAAATTCATAATAAGAGCCGGAATCTTAGATTTATTTCGAATAAAAAATATCCAAGTGTATCTAGATACATGATCAATAAATAACACAAAGTACTTATATCCCATCCTTGACAAAATAGGAGAAAGACCCCAAACATCGCTATGTACTAAATCAAAGAGATCTTCATAAGCAGATGAACTAGATGGAAAAGGGTGCTTGTGACTTTTTGAATCGACACAACTAGAACATGTCACAGGGAGAGTGAAATGGATGCGATGTGCTGCTGGAAGACATGATTTAAGCATGTGTTCGAGCCGAGAGGAATGAGAATGACCTATTCTATTATGCAAAAGAGTGATCAACTTATTTGAGCGAGAAACATCCGCTATACTGAAACTGAAAGAAAACAATGATGCAAGTGACGATGAACCGACTCTAGTAGAAATATTCTGCCAACTCTACGCCTTGTGGCCATGATCATCCCGATTTTCAGATTCTGAACAACACAATCATTGGGTGAGAATTTTACAACACAATTTTGATCAACTAGTTGACCAACTGAAACCAAGTTAGCCTTCAAATTTGGTACATAAAGAATATTAAAAAAAATCCAACAGAATTAATACTCGATGCAGGCAATGTGTGCCCATTTGCCGTATGAATAATATGTTTAGAAATATCATCAGAAAATAAAGAAAATTGAGACAAATCTCCCGTCATATGATTGGATGCCCCGGAATCTAGATGCTAAGTAGATTTAATAGAATTACTTATACCTGAAGAGGATATCGAGAGTGCACTTGAGATGGCTCCGAGAAGGGCAGGTGCAATAGAATCTCTGATTAGTCATTCAAGATCGTGACCCGCACAGATGGAACTAGATAGTGTAGTAACGTCCATTTGGTATGCTTGTTGAGCAGGTCGCAAACGATTTGGACGACGATGATAATCTGAAATATGATGGCCAATAATCTTGCAATAAGCATAATACTTTTTCTTCTTAGGATAATTGGCTGCTGTGTAACCAAAGTCGCGACATTCATAGCACTGGACATTTCTCTTAGTATTTCCTATTGAAGCAGCGGCAGATGATTTTCTTGCAAGTAATGCAACAGAAGGTAATGGCGTAGACTCCATGACAGCCTGAGTTCCAAGCCTTGTCTCTTCACGCAAGACGGCTGCCAACACAATGTCAAGAGCATGTATGACTTCTCTGTTCAACAAACTGTCACAAATCAACTCGAATTTAGGTCCGCAGTTTCATTAAGAACTGCACCATCCTTGTCTTTTTTCGTTCTCCTTACACCTCCTTTAGCTCTACCATAGACAGATTCTGCCCAGAAACTTGATCTTGTTCTGACCATAACAATTGCAAGCCAGCGTAAAAGGAGTGAACATTCTTGTCCCCCTGTCTATATTCTGCAATATTGCGTTCCACTTCAAACTCTAGCGCGAGATTGCTTTGTTGATAGACTGTATGGAGGTGGATTCACATCTCAGAAGCAAAACTAAATGGTCGAAGTCCCATTGCAATGTCAGCATGTACCAAATTCAGCATCCAAGCGATGACCTTTGCATTATTCAATTTCCAGAGATCCAACTCATTTGCATCTGTTGGCGGACGAGCAGAACCATCTAACCACCCGAAAAGGCCTTTACCTTGAACAAAAATTCCAAAGTGGAATTCCAGAGAGAAAATTGGAACTATCCAATTTTGTGGAGAGCAAATCGTGCAAGGATGATTGTGAATCCATTGAGCGACAGGATACAACAGAGTGGAACAAAAAAGTTATAGGGTACCTGTGTAGGGAAGAAGGTAGCAAAGTACCTGTGTAGAGAAAAAAAAAGATCTCAAAAAGAATTAGACGATGGCTCTTGATACCAAGATAGAGAAACGAGAGATTTTCGAATAGTGTCTTGTATTCTATTCCATGATACAATATGAATGCTTATAACTATATAACTGTGGGGTTAAAGTCCTATTCTAGGAAAGAATATATATTGTTATAATTGTACAATCTGTAGTTGAGTCCTATTCTAAGAAGGAGAATATTTATAATTATTACACAATTGTAGCACTGCCTAACAAAATCTAACTGCGTCACATACGTCCTTAAAGAGGTAAAAAGAGAATTCTAGGTAAAATTTTCAACACTAATTTTGCCTCTTTTCTCTCAATAAACTCAATTTCAAGAATGTATTGAGTGTTTTCTATTATAAAATTCATAGTTGATTTTTCAAAACTCTGCGCTTAAACCTTTGAGGAGGATTTTCTTAAAATTCATATAATTTGAGAGATAATTCTTGTTAAAAATATGTATGCTAATGTTAGAGTAGTGTATACTCAAAGTAGACTTACCTTGAAGTGGGAGGTTGAGGAGAGGCGGGGAGAGTTGTCTTAAGGCTCAGAAAAATAAAGAAATACTTTTTTTTTCCGAAAAGACTCGTATTGGATGATATTTATAAGTTGGTGATCAAGCATGGAATTGGACGCGTCGTGAGCTCCATTGTGCGCGATGGGCATCTCGTCGAGCTCCATTGTGCGCGATGGGCATCTCGTCGAACTCCATTGTGATAGACGTCGCGACACGTTGTCCGTCGCATTCAACACTTGGTCAACTTTTTGTCCTCGTATACACTGCGGCCTCCATTGCATCCAACTTGGGCACGATGATCGTCACATCTCATCAGAGATGTTTCTGATTGATTTCCCTATTTACTAGGTGAATTTGCCTCTAGTAAAGTGGACAGTACTATGTTGAGTAGGGAACTGAAGTTGCAATTGATCAAACACGATTTGTGGAGAGCATCGCTTAGAATGAAGGTACACTAATTGGGCTAATTGGTGGAGTTAATTAAAATTAGTTATGTTCAGTACATGTCAGTAAAAACAGTAAGAAGTTAAATGAAGTTGTTAGAAGTCGTTAGTATTTGATTCGTTTATAATCTATATATCTATATAAAAGAAAGTTTTAGAAATGGTGACGTGGCGCTCTCTATGGCCTCCATTTCTATTTATCTATTTTCTCCTTTTTTTGGCCTTTTCTCTCTCTTTTTTTAATTATTTTATTTTACATAATCATCTTCTTAATTCATACCTTCAATTAAATAAATTCTACTCTTAATTAATATCAGTAATGTCCATAACTTTCAAACCTTTCATTTTCATAACCCTCAATTATTTAATGCACAAGAAGATCATTTATATTTTTTAAAAAAATAATTATAAAATGATAATATCTCTTAATATTTGAATATATATTTTTTATTTAGTGTCTTTAATACAAATAACTACTCATAACTTACACACCTCTTCAATTTATACTCTTAATAATATTTATAACTTTCATTTTCTAATCTTCATAACCCCCAAAATTAATTTGTAACTTTATGAAAAACTTATGGTATTCCTCCACTTTGCCTATATAAGTTCATGTTTTGTTTCATGAAAAATTATCATTCAAGGTTATTTTTTCTTTTCTTCATTACCATACCATACATAAAAGTGAGGAAGAACATGAAGAAAATGTTAATCACCACATCATATGATAGTTTTTATTTGAAGAACCATGATCGGCAAAATCGTAAAGAATCTATGGGTAGGAATATTTTTTTTAATTTTCTAAATTTTACTCCTCTTATTTTAATTTATCTGATCTTGAATTCTCGTATTAGATTGTAATGCTTAATTTTTCTGATCTGACAATTTTAGTTCCTAAACTTACTATGATTGTCTTTAGATTTTTCTCTGTTTTTTTTCCTTTTAGTTTCTAGAAAAAAATATATACATGTTTCTTTTTATCAAATATATACATATTTAAATTTAATATTTCTCTCTTTTACACTTTTTTTTTCTTCAGATTTACGAAGAGAAGATTGAATCCATGAAATTACAAGTTTTGGAGAAAGAAAAGAAAGTGGGAGTGGGAGTTAGAAGATGAGGTTTCCTTTACAAGTTTGATTTTTATATATGTTTGAGCCTTTGAAAAGAAAGAGCAATATATGACTGTGGTTGAGACTTAGGAAAAATTATAATTTTTATTTATTCATCTTCTTTTTCTTTTATAGTTTATATATAATTTAGTTTTACAACTATATTAGTGTAGTTTCTTTGTTTAATCTATTAATCAATATAAATTATTTTATACTATTGATTTTAGGCATATTGCAGATGGAATTTTGAAAATATTTCAGAAAAATTCAATACCAGTTATTTCGTGCACTTAGATTTATCTATTTTCTCTTTTTCTGTTAATCTATTTATGTATTTGCTTTATTCTCTTCCTTTTTCTTTTTATCTTTTTATTTTTTCTGCTTTTCAATTAAATGACAAATTTGTTTTATAGACTTGCAGATTGATTTTTTGGATATATGAATATTTTGGTTGAGATTGAATATGATATACAAAGAAAATAAAACATATTAATAGATAATGAAGTAGAATTTAATGAATAAACACTATTTTTTTAATTTCTCATTCGGTGTTTGATATCCGCATTGAAAATCTCTCTAATTCAAAGTCGTGCCAAATAGATCATTCGCAAATTCTATTTATTATTTTTGAAAATAATATTACTATTAATTAATATAAATTATTTTATACCATTGATTTTAAGCATATTGCAGATGAAATTTTGAAAAGATTTCAGAAGAATTCAATACCAGTTATTTCGTGCATTTAGATTTATCTATTTTCTCTTTTCCTGTTAATCTATTTTCGTATTTGCTTTATTCTCTTCCTTTTTCTTTTTATCGTTTTATTTTTTTTGCTTTTCAATTAAATGATAAATTTATTTTATAGACTTGCAGATTGATTTTTTGGATATATGAATATTATGGTTGAGATTGAATATGATATATAAAGAAAATAAAACATATTAATAGATAACAAAGTAGAATTTAATGAATAAACACTATTTTTTTATTTGAATTTAATGAATAAACACTATTTTTTTATTTCTCATTCGGTATTTGATATTCGCATTGAAAATTTCTCTAATTTAGATTCGTGCCAAATAGATCATTCACAAATTCTACTTCTTATTTTTGAAAATAATATTACTATTTTTCTTGAAAGTTTCTTTTCATTTTTAAGAAACAAAAAAGCTAATTTAATTTAGAAATATATATCATCTTTATTTATATATATATATATATATATATATATATATATATATATATATATTAGCTAATTTAAAAGTTTGGATATTTGCCTGTCCTCATAATCAACTTGTAGCCATATGTATTATGCTTGAAGTATAGAAAACACACTTATATAGATATTATTGAGAATATTTATTGGTGATTTCATTAACTTATAATTTTTTTTGTATATATACATAAGAAACTATTAAAAATTTTCTATCCCAACTATATTTTCAAAATAAATTATTTCAATAATTGTTTCTTATCTAATTTCACTAGTTTCCTATTAAAGCAATGTACATTTGCACATCACTCATTCATTAATCAATAATAGTACTTTCTCTTTGCGATATTTCTATATTCATCTCCTACTCATTTCATTTTTTCAACGCGAACCCGAAAATCTCTGTATTCTTCTGTGCAGTTATTAATTTCCTCGAGTTGTCGATAAACTTCAGGAAATCAATTAAATAAATTCTGAATGCAACACATTTATCTTACATGTATAAGTTTTTATGCCTTATTTATAATAATAAAATATTTGGAAAAACTACATAAACAATCAAACATCCTTACCCTAATTACTAAATATCCCAATACTTTAAAATAATTACATTTATCCCATTAAATTAAAATTACATGGTTAAAAAATTGTATCTATCACAATCCCTAAAAAAGGGCCTAAAATCACTCAACTTGTATCTAAAGGTAACGGTTGTTCTCTCTCTATAATCGTTTTTCCCAAATCACGCCTTCAACCAAGGCTCCATCTTCCACACGATCTTCCTCCACTTTTCAAGAAAATTTGGTGCTTGCTTGATCATAATCTTCCATTGTTGAGGTTGGTAAAATTCGTTTTTCAACTTTTACTATAGTTTAGTTCTAAGTTATCATAATCTATAAGAGCAATTACTTGATAACGAATCAACGATTGCCTTCATGATAACGAATCAAATAACTTGATAATACCAAGTAACCAACAATGACCTTCATTTGATTTAGGCATATCTCAAATGGAGAACAATGAAGTGCCTTCTCCGACCTTTGTTCCGGCTGTTAGAGACTTTGAAGAAGAAGACTTTGCTGAAAATAGATCCAAATTTAGAAACGATCAAGTCAAAATGAATGAATTACACAAAAATTTGAAATCAAGAACAAGGGACTCAAACCCAGATGTTATTTTCCAGTGTTACCAACTTGTTACCATGTATCCAGTGTTATTTTCCATGTATCCAAGCATACATATATCTATCTGAGTTGTAAATGTGTAACTTTTGTAAATTTAAAGTTTCAAATCAAAACAAAGCAATACGTATCCAGGGATAACATTGTAAGCAAATCTTGTGTTACATGTATCCAGGATTAATTCATGTTAACATGTATCCCAATACTACTGCAACCTGCTATTTGAGATGTTGGTAACATGTATCCTTAACACTGTTACAATGTATCCAAGCTTACAAACTTGTATCCAATATTAACATGTATCCAAGTATACCTATATCTATTTGTTGTTTAGATGGGTATCCTTAGATATTGGGAAGTATCCTTAAAGTGTTATAATGTATCCAAGCTTATAATCTTGGATACAGTGTTAACAGTGTATCCAAGTATACCGATTGTTGTTTGCTGTTTAAATGTGTATCCTTAGATATTTGAGATCTATTATTACCTGTATCCTGTATAATGGAGTTACTTGCTGGTTTGATGTGTATTCAAGTAATTTTAAATTGAAATTTGAATTCTCTAGTTGTTTGTGGAGGTGAGGATACTGCAGATGCATTTCAAAGTGATTGACGCGTGATTTACTCCTCATTAATTGTAAATCTGTTATTTCCTTTTAAAGCGCCCTAATAGTAATAGATTTACAATTAATGATTTACTCCTCATTAATTGTAAATATTTTATTTCCTTTTAAAGCACCAAAATAGAAACAGATTTACCATTAATGAAGAGGTTATATGTATCCAGGATACACGAAAATACAAAGGATACACGTCTTTCCTTTTTTAAACTACCGAGGAAAATGTAATATTTTAAAGTAGTGGGATAAAACGTAATTAGGGACCAAACTACTGTGTTTTATGTTGTTTACACAAAATATTTTCTAGCAGCCAGGCACATCTCACCATATGATCGGTGTCTATCATATTTTCTCGGTTTAATGGGCAGGCCCATTTTTTCCCCAAAGTTGAACGTTGTTGAATATAGCACACTCTTCGCCTGAAACTTGCTCACCTGGCGGCAGTCCAAGGAGGAATTCGAGTAGACGCATAATCCTCTAATCGAAAATGGCAGCTAAAGAAGCAATTATCATGACAGACAAGGATGAAATGAGAAATTGGACAAGGAGCATGAGAGCCCAAGGCCATACAATTGGCCTTGTACCCACCATGGGCTACCTTCATGAAGGTCACCTTTCTCTAATCCAAGAAGCACACAATCACGCTGACCGTATAGTTGTGTCCATCTATGTTAATCCAGGTCAATTCTCACCCAATGAAGATCTTTCCACATACCCATGTGATTTTTTAGGCGATATCGAGAAACTCAAGTCTGTGCCTGGTGATGTTGATGTTGTATTCAGCCCCAATAATCTCTATGACTACGGGAATTCTCAAATTGGAAATAGGTCTGGGAGTGAGGGAATGGTGGTATCTTGTGTTGAAGATAAAGGGATGGGGCATGAAACTTGGGTTAGAGTTGAAAATTTGGAAAAGGGCTTGTGTGGGAAGAGTAGGCCTGTTTTCTTTAGAGGGGTTGCTACTGTTGTCACCAAGTTATTCAATATAGTTGAGCCTGATGTTGTTGTCTTTGGCAAGAAGGATTATCAGCAATGGAGGATTATTCAGAGAATGGTAAGATTTCCTAAAATGTTACTCTGTTGAAATGTTGGATGAATTTATTTGTACCAGGTTGTTTGCATCACTAGTCACGGATTAAGGTATATCATTTAACCCTATTTAAGTTGTTAAATTTATGATAAAAGACAGATGTTATGTACATATTGTTTTGGGGCACACAAGTGCAGATAAGTTTTTTCCTTCTTGAGAATTAAGCAATCCAATATGGCTAGGGGTGGGCATAAATCACCGAAAACCGAATTACCATGCTGAAAAGGGGATTCCGGTAACTCGGTTACCATAACCATATTATTGGTATGGGAAAGTCTTGGTTTCAAGGGCATAGGATTCCATGTGATCGAGGATGGTACAAGCTTGTGCTGACCCTGCTGCATCTAGAAGTAAAGGGTTCACCCTCTTCATTCCTTATTTGGCTTTTCCTTATGTTAACATCACCATTCACATTCTCAATATAAAAAAGACCCAAAATAAAAAGAAAACAAAAAATCTGAGGGGTCTTCATGTTCTTTCAGTTATTTGCTTCGTCGGTATTCAATTTTTCTTGCAGTTTCCTCGTAAGTTTCTTTTGTAACTGTATTTAGTTTGGCAGAGTGGGTCTGAGTGAAACTACTGAATCTAACATGGCCACCAAATACATAAGTAGCCCGTTAAAGTTGCCACGAATTTTCATTTGGACACCTAACTAAAGCTTGTTCCTATTAGACCCTTTAACACTTACTTAATGAACACAAAAAGGTGACATGGCACATTAAGTGAATTACACCCTTTTTGGGCGCGTGAAAGATACAACAACAACAACAACATACCCAGTGTATTCCCACAACGTGGGATCTGGGGAGGGTAGAGTGTACGCAGTCCATACCACTACCTCAGAGGTGAGGTAGAGAGGCTGTTTCCGATAGACCCCCTGCTCAAGACAAAACAGTCTAAAAATAGGCTAAAAAGGACGTAACAATGATACAGGATAAAAATACAAGATAAAACTACAAGAGACGATAGGAAGTAATATGTAGTAGCACACAACAGACAGAAATAGAGCACTGCCACAAAATACTACCACGAGGAATCCAAGAACAAGAAACTATAAGCGTAACAGTACGATTACTAGTCGGGACAATAAGGAAAAACACTCCTACCTACTAGCCTACACACACTTCTACCTACTACTCTTCTACCCTAATCCGCGTCCTCCACACCTTCCTATCTAGGGTCATGTCCTCGGTAAGCTGCAACTGCGCCATGTCCTGTCGAATCACCTCTCCCCAATACTTTTTCGGTCTACCTCGTCCTCTCCTGTAACCATCCATAGCCAACCTCTCACACCTCCGCACTGGAGCATCCGTGCCTCTCCTCCTCACATGTCCGAACCATCTCAACCTCGCTTCCCGCATCTTATCTTCCACCGACGCCACACCCACCTTATCTCGGATATCCTCATTCCTAATCCTATCTCTCCTAGTAAACCCGCACATCCATCGCAACATCCTCATCTCCGCCACCTTCATCTTTTGAATATGGGAGTTCTTTACTGGCCAACACTCAACTCCATACAACAAAGCTGGTCGGACCACCACTCTGTAGAATTTGCCTTTAAGTTTAGTAGGCACCTTCTTATCGCACAAGACTCCAGATGCGAGCCTCCATTTCATCCACCCAACACCAATACGATGGGTGACATCCTCATCAATCTCTCCATTTCCTTGGATAATAGACCCAAGATACTTGAAACTCCCTTTCTTTTGGATGACCTGTGTATCCAGCTTCACTTCTACGTCATCATCCTGAGTCGCCTCACTGAACTTGCACTCCATATATTCAGTCTTGGTCCTGCTCAACCTAAACCCCTTCGACTCGAGGGTCTGTCTCCAAACCTCCAACTTAGCATTAACTCTTCCGCGAGTCTCGTCCACCAAAACTACATCATCCGCAAATAACATGCACCATGACACCTCACCTTGTATTTGCCGCGTCAATACATCCATTACTAAGGCAAATAGAAACGGGCTAAGGGTCGATCCCTGGTGCAACCCCATTAACACGGGAAAGTGCTCCGAATCTCCTCCCACAGTTCTAACGCGAGTCTTGGCCCCCTCATACATGTCCTTAATTGATCTGGTGTACGCCACGGGTACACCTCGAGCCTCCAAGCACCTCCAAAGGACCTCCCTAGGACTTTATCATACGCCTTTTCTAGATCGATGAACACCATGTGCAAGTCCTTCTTCCTTTCCCTGTACTGCTCCACCAGTCTTCTAAGGAGATGAATAGCTTCTGTAGTCGAGCGTCCTGGCATAAAGCCGAACTGGTTCTCTGAAATAGGCACGATCTGTCTCAACCTCAACTCCACCACCCTCTCCCAGACCTTCATAGTGTGGCTTAGCAATTTGATACCCCTATAGTTGTTGCAACTCTGAATATCGCCCTTGTTCTTGTACAAAGGAATCATCGTGCTCCATCTCCAAGCTTCAGGCATCTTTGCCGTTCTAAAAATACCATCAAACAACTCGGTTAGCCACTTCACACCTGTCTCACCCGAGCTCTTCCAAAAATCAACGGGAATCTCATCTGGCCCCGTCGCCCTACCCCTTCGCATCTTACGAATCGCAACCTTAACCTCTTCAACCTTTATACGGCTACAATAATCATAGTCACGACGCCTCTCTGAGTGTGCCAAATCTCCCAGCACAAAGCTTTTGTCCCCCTCTTCATTCAAGAGTCCATGGAAGTAAGACTGCCATCTCCTCCTAATGAGTACCTCATCTACTAGTATTTTGCCATCTTCGTCCTTGATGCACTTCACTTGGTCAAGGTCCTGAGTCCTCCTCTCTCTAGCCTTTGCTAACCTGTATAACTTCTTATCCCCACCTTTATCCTCTAAAGCCGCGTATAAGCTTTCAAAGGCTGCCGTTTTAGCTGCCGTTACCGCTAACTTAGCCTCCTTCCTAGCTATCTTATACGCCTCCCTATTCCTTCGCTTCTCCTCCTCATCCTTACTCTCTACCAACTTCGCATATGACCCCTTTTTTGCCTCCACCTTTCCTTTTACTTCTCCATTCCACCACCAGTCCCCTCGATGCTTGCCAGAACGACCTCTCGAGACGCCCAACACCTCTCTAGCCGTCTCCCTTATGCAACTAGCAGTCGTATCCCACATATTATCCACATCCCCACTACTCCCCCAAGCCCCCATAGTCAACAACTTCTCCCCTATTTCCAGTGCACTGGCCATAGTCAGGCTACCCCATTTAATCCTAGGCCGGTCATCCACAATCCGCTTCTTTTTCTCGTTCTTGATCTCTAAATCCATCACTAAGAGTCTATGTTGGGTCGAAAGATTCTCACTTGGGATAACCTTACAGTCTTTACAAAGACCTTTATCACCTGTCCTAAGGAGCAAAAAGTCTATCTGAGTCTTGGCCACCGAACTACGGAAGGTAACCAAGTGCTCCTCCTTCTTCGGGAAACTAGAGTTAGCTACTCTCAACCCAAAGGCTCTAGCGAAATCCAAGAGTGCGGCACCCCCTTCATTCCTATCCCCGAAACCAAAGCCTCCATGCACATCGTCATAACCCCTCGAAGATGCCCCGATGTGCCCATTGAAATCTCCTCCAATGAAAAGCTTCTCAGTATCAGGCAAACCTCCCACTACCTCGTCCAAAACCTCCCAAAAGCGTTTCTTCTCCTCCTCATCCAAGCCCGCTTGTGGTGCGTATGCACTAATAATGTTCAAAGTAGACCCTCCAAGGACTAACTTAATTGTCATCAACCTATCGTTGACCCTCCTAACCTCCACCACTTGCTCTCTCAACTCCTCATCCACTAGGATACCTACCCCATTCCTATTCCTCACACCTTCTGAGTACCACAACTTATACCCGTCTACCTCTCGCGCCTTAGTGCCCACCCATTTAGTCTCCTGGACACACGCTATGCTAATCCTCCTCTTCCTTAGAACCTTCACTAGCTCTATGGACTTTCCGGATAAAGTCCCTATGTTCCAAGACCCTATTCTCAACCTAGATGCTCCCTTAACCCCCTTGCCTCTCCTTCCCCTCGCCCCCGCCCCCGGCCCCACCCTCGACCCTGCCCCCAAACCCGAGTGCGACCGATGACATAACCCTACTCGACCATCATTCACCAAAGCCACTAAAACGTGCGCTACAATCAAGGATAAACCAACTCCACCAACTACTCTATACTAAGCAACTATATGACAAGAAAAGCAAAATAAGGTACAAGAGACAGGAACTACACTACCAAACACGATATAGAGCCAATAATTTGCTTCCCGAATATACTACACGTCAAAATCAATATAAAATGTAAAAAAACTAGACAGCGAGTGTAAAAGCAATGGCAGAAATATCAACCTAAATAGGCTATCAAGAATGCGATAAAAAACTGAGGACGAAAATAAAGCCTAGGGATAGAAGTCACCGGGGTCAAGCTGTGAGGAGAGAAGGACGGTCTGCTTGCTAAAGTGGTTGGATTCCGGCAAGATGGGGTGTCGAAATTGGTCGCCGGAATCTTCTTGTTCGCCGGAATCTGGTTGGTCGCCGGAATTTATGCTAGATCGGAATGGAGCTTGAAGTAAAGAGCAGCCGCTTTCTTGCTTGATTTGTAAGATTCCGATAAAATTGGTCGCCGGAATCTTGGTGGTCGTCGGAAGCTCGTTGGACGCCGGAAATTGAGCCGGATCTGAGGTTGCAAAGGTCCTGCAAGGAGAAGATACACAAGAAACACAAAGAAAAGAGAGAAAGAGAGCAAGATCAAGACCCGGATCTGACCGGAGTAGATCTAGCCGGAGCAGATCTGACCGGCGAAGATCTGGGTTCACCGGAGCTGCGACGGAGGTTCGTCGTGGCAGAGATCGTCGGCGATGGAGAAAAGTCAGAAAGGCGCCTTGTAATCGTCACAGCATAGGGAAAGTCAGAAAGGCACGTGAAAGATGAAAATTTATAATCTTTTCTTCTTTTTTCCCTCCAAAACATTTCCTTTCCTACCTCTGCTAGGTAAGCACTGTCACTCTCATTTATTGCCGCCGTGAGCTATTTCTTACACCACCACTTCTACTATTGTTATCTCATTAATAGTTTTTGATTATGGACTCCCAAAAGATAGCCACAGCCCCTTTGCTCTATCTAAGAATTCTTCAGATTTAATTTAATTAGCAATAAACATTGTGGTCCAATTTCTTTGATTTCTTGAAAATACAATCATTCAATGGATCTGTATATCCGGTAAGGACAAAATGAATAAGTAAATGAAGGGATTGAGGCGATGGAATTTGTTCAAATTTGCAATGCTCATCAAAGTTTTACCTTTTGCATTACTACTATTTGTTGATTTCTTCAGCTTTGGTAAGTACTTGTCACCAGAAACATCAATTCCACTTGCGGCAACAATTTCGTTATCTCCTCTGTCAACTTTAGAGGCTATATTACCTCCTCTCTGTTGCCGATGGTGCAGCGAATGGGGGTGTTGAATGAGAGTGGAGTGATGAATGATGAGATTGATGTTGGTGGTTGATCCTGAAGCTGTATATAGATGGTGGTAATGAGATGGATCTAATAGAAAATGATGTTGGTGGCGAATAGCAGCAGTCGCTGCTGCTTTCACCGTCGAAGAGGTGATTATGTTTTTGGTGGTTGGAGTTTTTTATTTTGTTATATAACACAAATTGAGGAAAGAGAAGAACCTTTTTTTCTTTTGTTACTGTCTACTTGCTAGTCATTTCTTGGTCACTTTTTATATCAGAGCGTTTGTAAGGCACACTCTTTATTTTGATAGAGAGATTGTGACTTAGTGTTCAATAGACACATTTAAATAAGTGTTGAAGGGTATAATAGGAACAAGCTTTAGTTAAGGTGTCAAAATGAAGATCCGTAGCAACTTTAAGGGGCTGCTTATGTATTTGGCCATCTAACATCTACCAGTACATGCTACTACTTTATCAAGGGGATTTATTTTCATTTCAGTGACTGTTAATAACATTTATTTTTTGTTAGCCAATAACTTGATTTTGATGATGGGTTTATTTGCTTGTTTGATTCGTATTAAGAGGGGAGTTGAGTGGCCCAGATAGTCATGTATTGAATGTTGTTATCTTTGTTTTGGATCTTATGAAGAGAATAAACGGTGCATTTAGAAGCGTTGGCACTACATTTGCCATTGTGAATGATGTTTCAGTGGTGCTTAATCTATTTAAAGAATTGGCTAAAAATGCAAAATTATCTATTCTACTTTTTTGATTTCCTATGACTTTATTTGATGATTAATTGAAGATATAAAATTCAATATCTGCCTGCATCAATTTGCGAATTTTTCTGGTTAGAGATAATTGAAATACTCCACCCTGTCAATACGTAATTACCGTACCGGACCAACCTTTGAAAGTTTGATATTTGGTATCTACTTTCAATTACCCAATCCCGAATTGCGTAAACCGAACTTCGGAAATACCAAACCAAATACTGAACGCCCACCCCTAAATATGGCTAAATCTGCCCCTCTGAGAAAGTAAAAGTGCTAATCAGGAAGAATGTTGAAATGTTGCTTGGTTTCTGTTACTTTGCTAGTCTTAATCAAGCAGTATACTTTAGAGCTAAAGTCTGATGTGATTTTTAATTGATAATCATAACATAATTCTATTTCAGGTCCGAGATCTTGATTTTGGGATAAAGGTGATTGGTTCTGAAATAGTACGAGAGAATGATGGTCTCGCAATGAGTTCGCGTAATGTGAAACTTTCACCTGAGAACAGACAAAGGGTGCTTCTTCTGCTATCATTATCTCTTAGTATATGATGATAAACCTGATAGTTAAATGTACTAGTTAAAGCAAAGAACACGGATTATGGAAAACATTAGCTTATTTAGAATCAAAATATCTAGGACGATGCATATGCAAAAACTGATTTCCTGCTAAGGCTCTCTCTTTATTATTGTCTGGCATTTGTGTTAATTGGAACTTTTTGCTCGTTCTACTATTCCGCAGGCTTTGTCAATCAGCCGTGCGCTATCTAGCGCCAAAGTTGATGCAGAAGAGGGTCAGGTCAACTGCAGGGAACTGATAAATTCTGCCGTTCTGAAAATATATGAAGCGGGTGGAAGGGTTGATTATGCTGAGGTGAGAACTTAAAGAAAAATAATCTTTCATATAGATATAAACAACAGAATACCAACTGGGAACTCAATTACTTTAGGAAGTATGGTATAATCTTGTCAATTGTGCTTTCAAGGTCCTCTAGCTGTAAGTTATATTTATCAATAGAAAATTCACGGGTACTATTGCTTTGTCGTGATGTATGACACAGTGGCTATTTACGGAGTGAGTAACATGATAAAGCTCTCTAGTCTTTCCAACCTTTCCACCACTTTAATCCAACAACAGAAAAGTCACACCAGTTTTTCCTTTACTACCCTGTTGAACTAGTTGACATATAACCAATATTTTGTATGTTTAGCGTCTTGGAAGCTTTATCTGGATATGAACCTTGTGCAATGTTCCACCATATTTTTGCTTAGCAACATGGAGGTCATCCAATACCAAATAAATTCTTTTCAAATGTTACTTCATTTCTTGGTCTTGTTTTACCTCATTGCTGACACCTTCCTTGCATCAGATTGTGGAGCAAGAAAGTTTAGAGATAGTGGAGACAATCAAGAAACCAGTTGTATTTTGTGTAGCAGTATGGTTTGGAAATGTGAGGCTCGTCGACAACATGGAAATAGATGTAAATTGAGAGGCATGGAGCCACTAAATATACAGTTACCTTGGTTTGCAAGAAGCTTTTGCAGTTTGTAGAAGCCATCTGAAAATGACTTCTCACAGAAAGCCAACTGAAGAGCTAGAATCATCTTTCCAACTGCATGTAGACTTGTCTGACATTCATGCTGCTCTTGTATAGTCTTGTTTTTTTTTTTAATGATGAAAATTGAGAACTAGGATCATCTTTTACTATTTCAATATCTATATCTACTAGTTTCGTGTGACCCGTGCTAAGCCCGGGTCCAAACTCAAGATATAAAAGTAGTAAGAAATTTTATCAAATAAGTATAATTTATTTAATATTTTGCAATTACATAATTAATTTAGTGTCATTCAGATTAATCATATCTTATCAATAATTTTTCATAATTATTAAAGTTTCGTTTTTGACCCGTGCTAAACTAGAATTCAAAACTAACATAAAAAGTTAAATTGTGAGACTAATTTATTTTTTTCATTTTAAAATACTACTAAATTTGAAATATAAATAAATATAAATTTAATTTCAAATTTAATCTTATAATACTTCATTTTATCCTGAACCAAAAAAACCCTATCACTTTTTTAACTGGTCAATTGAGTTCTTAAACATATTTATTATAATTTCATATTTTTCTTATAAGAATATTTTAATTTTTTAATAAAATCTGAAAATGATACATAAAAATTCATTATAAATTTCGTTTTAAAGATTTAGCACCATTATATAATAGAAATAAATTTCAAAACTTTTTAAGAATTAATAGATTAGAATCTTAGGAATTAAAAGAAAAAAAAACTTTTATACTTTATTCAATTTGCTTAATTAAATGGGGTAGAAAAGAGAAAAAAGGAAAACTTCTTACCAAATGATAAGTAGTTTTTCAATTTCACATTTATTAAATATTGTTGATGGTTACATAATGTTGAAATAAAGATATTTATTTTTCTTGTAAGCAATTTAATTTATCAGAAATTATATAATCTTTTGGTTGGGTAAGAAAATTTTCTTTTAAGAATAACACATCAATGAATCAATAATAAACTAAACTAATTCTTGAACATTCAATTTTTTTGTACTTTAATAACCATACCTTTTCTAGCTTAAACCATTGTCACATGAAATTATGAATAGTTAATCAATATATACCAAAATAATCTATTTTTAATTCTAACTTGAAATAATATGCTCAAAAATTCATAAAATCTTAAAATGTCTTCTTCAATTTATGATTATATGTTTAAAATCATTTTATATATTTTAAATTATGTTAGTAACATCAACTTATCGTTATTCCTTTAATATTTTCTTATTACCTAGCATATTTGCTTTCTTATAAATAAACACTTTTAGTAAATTACCTAATGATCTAACTAAAAAAACTAAAATAATGAATAATATGAACGACTAAGAAGCGATCATCTTAAATGAAATGTGCCTAAAAATATAACACAAATTAGTTTTTTTTTCTAATTAAAATAATTAGAAGTATTTTGTTACCTTGATCTTGGGTCCGGGCTCAACACGAACTTTCCGGGATTAATATTGTATAAAAAGTGATTATGAAGTGTATAAGAAAAGTCTAATGACAAAAATATACATATTACAAGAAATTATGTATATAAAGTGTATAATAAATGTATTTGTATATATATATATTAGTGTGTATACATTATACATAAATTATACATTAAGTATATATTGATTATATATTTATTACAAAAAAAAATTAAAAATGAAAAAAAATAATCATAATAAATAAATAAATATATGTTATGTGGGGAATTATATAATATCCCAGTAAATATGGAAAAAATGAAGATCAATTTCTCATAATCTTTTTGAAATTGTGCAGGGAATAATATAATAATCTAGATGAAATATGCATAATTTAGAATTTGCTTCTTGCATACAGGGGAGAGTTGAGGAATTGGAAAAGTTATCAACAATTAGTGTGGGCCCCTTCAACTATTTTCGCTACTTTAGAAAAGGGCCAAAAGGCTATAAAAATGGAAAATCCAATTTCCTTGCCATTTGCATGATAATAATTTGGTCTGAGTGACTATTTTTGTCTTTCCTCCTAAATTTATACCATCAATCAAACATGATATAAATTTAATATCAAACTTAATCTTGAAATATTCTATCTTATCCCATGTACCTAACGATCCCTAAGGATGGCAACCGGGCCAGGTCGATTTGGCCTCCTAAAGTGTGGCACTTGGGTTTGGTATCGGCTGGGCCAACTTTAGTTGGCTGGGTTTGGGGAAGGAAATGGGTGTCCTAGTAAGATTCCAATTGAAGATAAATCAGATGAAATCAAATGCGGAAATCAAAATTAAAAAAAAAACATAGAAGTAAGTCACAATTGGCAGTGAAATTATGGGAAACAATGGACTAGTTACCGTCACCTTCCAACGATCTCAGCTAAAGCACCAATACTATAAACACGAATTCAACAAGAAGGCATTACACAAATGAATAATCATCAAGTGAAAGTAAGGAAAGAAGTTATCAAGCAACTAGGAAAATTCACCCACTAATGACTAATCACTCCACTAATCTATTGAAAATTCACCCACTAGATGAACTAAGCTAATTGGAAATCCACCCAATAGATTAACACTATAAGAGTAATTCTAAGAGATAGTTTTCTCACCACCAATCAAGCTAACTTATTCTAGCAAGAGAAACCCCTATTTATAGTTTGGGGAGAATTATATTTAAGGCCTAAAAGTGGCCTTGAAAGATAGCCCAAAAATTGATCACTGATTGTGATCTGCTGAACCATCTGTGGCCATAGATGGTGTTTTGCTGGCCGCATCTAGTGCCACAAATGCTCGTGGTAGCTTACTGTTAAACTTCTTCTTTGGCATTTACTGAGGCAAATGGCTATATGCGGCCACATCTGCTGAGGCAGATGCCCAGTTGCAGTCCGCACTTGGGACGCAGAGCGTCCTTTCCCCATTATCTTTCTCATCCCACTTGGTAATCCGCATAGTGTAGATCTTCCTTTAATGCTCTTCAAGGATCTCCAATGCCTCTTTGTTCATGAATATAGCTTGTAAGGCTTAAAGTTCCTTGGCTTGGCTCCTAATGAATGGTCTTATAGGAGTTGTGCTTGGTGATATCGTATCATCTCCCCCTTCTTGAAAAGGATTCGTACTCGAATTTATAGGATTACCTACAACACAAAAAGATAGATCACTTACATAAAAAAACATTATACTCACATGGCAAGTCGATCTTGTAGGCATTGTGATTGATCTTCTCAAGCACTTTGAACAGACCATCGTCCCTTGGGCTCAACATCCCTTTCTGGAGTTGTGGGAACCTTTCCTTCCTAAAGTGAACCCAAACCCAATCATTGGGTTGAAAAAACACTTTCCTCCTTCCAAGATTTTGCCGAAGTGCCACATTGAAATTGCTCTTTTTCATGGTTTCCCTTACTTTGGGGTGAACCTTCACCATCTCATTAGCCCTTCGTGTTTCATCTAAGCTTACAATCACATCACTAGATAAAAGGGTTAAGGTTAAAGGAAACAAAGGGTTAAACCCATAGCACACATCAAATAGAGTCATGCCAATAGAGGAATGAAGAGATCGATTGTATACAAATTCACTCAAAGGTAAACGAACCTCCTAAGAAGTTGGGGTTTCTCTAATCATACAATGAAGCATGCTTCTAAGAGTCCTATTGACTACTTCGGTTTGACCATCCATTTGAGGATGACAAGAACTAGAGAGAATAAGCTTGGAACCAAGTGTACCCCATTGACTCTTCTAAAATGGCTAAGAAATTTGAAGTCCCTATCACTAACAATAGTGCGAGGTACTCCATTGTCACGACCCAAACTCATCGCGAGTGACACCCACACTAACTTTTTGATGGAAGAACCATATAACCTCAGTTACCCAATAATAATACTTAACAGTTTTAAACATTAAATAGGTCATTCCATTATAAATAATTTTTTTGGATAAGTCAAAAATCAAATGGTGCAAAAAAATGCAAATGTCTAAAATGCCTCCTGAAACTGAAAGTCATTGTATCAATATATCTAAATACGAATACTGCGGGTACAACCTAGAAAACTAAAATGACTTAAATGTCTGTGTCAAAACAAGTAGACCAGAACATAGCATATGAAGACCCATGGTTGCTCGAAAGATGAAGCTCACCCTTGAGTCAGAAATGATCATTGACTACAATTGAGGTCTCATCAAAACCACTGGAATATGCTCTGCACTCAACAAAAATAAGAGCACAGATAGTATCAGTATAAAATCACTATGTACTGATAGGATCGTCAGCCAACTCAACTTAATAAATATGAACATATAACCAACAAATTATAAACAAGTACAACCATGAACACTTAGCAATATACCTTCTCCTAGTCTTTTCTCAATAATAATCAAGTAAACCATACAAGTATAAGACAGTTACAAGCAATTCATCAAATCAACCATGACTAATAAACCGTAAACTTAACTTTATCACAATTGCCTTTTTACTTGACCTTAGAAAATAATTACACATTCAAGTAGACAATAGGTCGGACCACTCATGGATCCAAAATAACATCAACAATGTAACTCGGTCTACACATGAAACCGTCAAACTCACTAATATTATATACACACATACTATGGGTCTTATAAATGCCCACTAGCCATGACCTGAAGGGAACGAGCTCAGTTCATGTAGAAAATAACCCAAACAACTGGTGCCTTCCACCCTTATGCCAAACTAATATTATATCACCCTTATTATGATGTCCCCACCCTTATACCTCCCAAGTTCCATCAATTCTGTGACAATGACCTTTATCGGTTCATCTCACAATATCAACCCATGTCACAACACTTATAATCACAATATGAGATAACACAATCACATTGCACTTGAAATAAGTCTTTTTACACAATCTCATTTCAGGTGATTAAACACTTCCAGCATTATCCATTCAGTTAACAATTGCAGCATGCATTGCAATAAGTAAACAAAGAGGCAGTTAACATGCACACATTAACTAAATTGAGTCTCAACTACAATTCAATCATTACCTACCTTAATCCAAGCCTTGCACTGCTCTAACGAACTTGAGCCTTGCCCTTTCTTGTAATCTCGGCTTGATTGGGGTCTAAAAACAATAAAGTAATCACTATTTAGCCATTATACTAATAAATACAAGGATTATAGCCTAATTTCCATAACCCCAGGGCCAAAAAGCATGATCATTCCCTTATTTAGGGATTTTCTACATTCGTTCCACCTTAATTTTATCAAATTAAAGTTTATAACAATGATTTCTAAGCATGCAACATTAGTTTATCCACTCTTAACCAAAACCCAAGGATTACACCTTATTTTTATCAATTTACACTAGAAAATAACTTAGGTCAAGTAAAATCCTCCCCCACAATTAAAACCTAGTGATTCTAAGGATTTACCAATGAAAAATTAGTTAAATGGGTGGATTAACTTACCTCAGTAAAGGAACTTGGGTGGAATCTGATGGAGTTCGCCCTAAATTGCCTCTCCCACATCTGGAACAAAGATGGAATAAAAAATAACATGTTAAATCTAAAACTACATTCAACATCAGGTAACCCACTATAGCAGCCCGATCCCCTCTATAGTGGTATCGTTATAGCAGGATCTACCTGCTATGGATGGATTGACCAAAGCTGACTTCTATTATTACAGGAAAATTCCCGCTATAGCGGCCCAGTGGTAGCAGCCTGCCTCTCGCTACAATGACCCAGGTGAGGTAGAAAGTCCAGAAATCCCATAATTTTGCCAGTTTTACAACACACTTTCATATATTGACATCTCAAACTAACCCTTTTACATCAAATGGAACAACCATAGTTCTACTAACCCGAATTAACTTTTAAAAACTTCTACGAACTCCTTAACCCCTAGCTATCATAATATAGTCTAACATATTATAAACACTAACCTATCCATTACTAGATTAATCTAGACCATACAACACTTGGAAGTCATCCAGACTAGCCTAGCTTGAAATTTCTAAAACTTTATTCGAGGAGAATCTTAACCCAAATTTTGGCATGCTAGAGTATACCATAATAACAAAAATGGTCATTACAACAAACACCAATTTACTCATTATTCGTTCCCAAATGATAAATTAAGAAAAATGGTTAAAAAATGAAGCAAGAAGAGTACTTAAGTCCTTAAACAAGTGAGGATACTTGTCGCACATATCCACTTCAGTCTCCCAAGTGGCCTCCTTAACCAAATGGTGTTTCCACTGACTTTCACTGATATGATTTTCTTAGTTCTCAACTTTCAAACATCCCGATCAAGAATCACTATCGACTCCTTCTCATAGGAAAGGTCCTTGTCAAGGAAAACTGAGTCCCACTTAATTATGTAGTCGCTATCCCCGTGGTATTTCTTAAGTATGAAAACATGAAACAATAGATAGACCCCTGACAAGATTGGAGGCAATGCCAACCTGTAATTTGTTGGACCCACATCATCAAGAATCTCATAAACTAATATACCTGGGGCTCAACTTTCCCTTCTTACCAAATCGCATAACTCCCTTCATAGGAGACACCTTTAACAATACATGCTTGGCTAGTTTGAAATACATATCGCTTACCTTGCGATCATGTCATGACCCAACCCACCGGGCTATGCGAGCGCCTACTCTAACTACCTAGATAGACGAACCCTCACCACCCGTCAAACAGGTGACATGCAGAAAATAGAAAGTAGCAAAATAACCTTCCTTTTATTATGAAAACCTTGTTATTACAACATTTGAAAATAGAAAAATAATTCTAAAATATAAATTACCCTCCCTAGGACCTAGTCTAAACAGGTACAAGAGCTACTACAAGATTTATACAAGGAGGAAAAGTAAATGAGACACAACTTCCATTATGGAGGAAGGACAGAAGCTGATGCAGATCACCATCGCCATGTACCTATGAAACATCACCAGCCCTACAACCAGACTATACCAAAAAGGTATAGCAAGAGTAGAGTCAGTACAACCACACGTACTGGTAGGCATCATCGATCGACCCGAATCCACTCCTACCATCATATAAGAAGAATAGGGAAAAACATGAAAATAAACAATATAACTCCATCCTTCACCGCTTTCCCTTACCGGACCCGATCTCAACCGATCGTCTACTCGTACCCCTTACCTCAACCCTTTCTATTCCTTCCACTGCCGGCTCCCTCTCTCTCAGGTCTTCCGAGTCACGCTAAGCTTAAACTTCCCAAGTCACACTAACCTTAGACTTCCCAAGTCACACAACCTTAAACCAACTGCTAAATCTAACTTTGACTGCCTCGCCATTAACCTAGTCAACTCCCATGTCTATACATCCAGAACAACCCAGACCCTGTCATTCCAGATCCACTACACCCAGGGTACTACACACAAGTACCCAGACCCGCCCGAGTCCCTAGACGATTCCTCCCAGGATATCACCCGCTAGTCACACCATGTAAGACTCCCAGCCATTCCCCTAGTTTATCAACCACATGAAAACCACCTTTATAACTATGATCAACAATCAACTACATAACCAACAACAACCCTTGTCATATAGCCTGGACCCACCCTAGGATTCCCTCTAAACAACACCTAAGTGTTAAACAGACAACCCGGCCTAATCCAAGACCAACTCAGCAGATATAACAGGATTCCCGGTCACGCAAGGACCACCAACCAATATCACAATTCAATAAAACAGTCCGGTCTACCCACGGAACTAATAACAGTCAATGTAATACAGAAATATCAATGCAATGATGCAGTAAAATAAACTCGTACCAGGCATAGTACCCGAGCCAATTATTAGTATTCTGTACCAGGCGTGGTACCCGAGATAACCATTTGTTATACCCGTACCAGGCGTGGTACTCGAGCCAACCATTTGTTATACCCATATCAGGCGTGGTTTCCGTGCCAACCGTTAATATACCCGTACCAAGCGTGGTACCCGAGCCAACCAAATGTGAACAATCCACAGTCAAATAACGAACAAACAACTTGTAAACCAACAAGCAACACACCATTCAATTCACAAACTGTAAAATAGGACCCTTAGACATTCTACACAATTCCTATAAGCACTGCAATTCATACAAACACTTAGATAAGAGTACAAAATATACAACATTCACATGAATTGTAAGCAATCACCTACCCTCTCGCCCGGGTATATAACTGAATCTCAACCTCCGTCCAAAGACTAAACACACTCACCCTTTATTTACATATAAAGAACGGTTTCCCTTTTTTAGCAAAATTTAACAACCCCATTGATTTTGGAACGTACATAGATAATAACAACATGAGTTACCACCCTTTAGCCCTTATCAAAACAACGACTACTTGTCATGCCTTCCGCATTCCGAAACCCCACCTAGGAGTTTCCCATTTTCATACCCTTTTAGTTGTCCTTGCAATCCTCGATTCCCCGAACCTTCCCGACATCCCAGTCCCTGAGTCCTATCATTTTAGCATGCCAAGACAACATAAATAGCCCAAAATAACTACAATCAAACCACAGTTCAATCCAACCAATCCTTAGCTCACTCATAACTAATACCAAATCCACCAGACTCCATGCCCGGAGGCCTAAAATATGAAATCTCCATTCCTCTATATGATGAATAAAAAAAATGTAAACAGGTCTAACTACTCATGAAAACCTAGCCTACCTGGACGCCAAGTAGCTGCAACCCTGCATTTTTTGCTCCATGAAGGCGTTCTCAGTTGAACGATGGTCCTGGAATCCACTGTTCCATGTCCCTCCAGCCATGACCCCTCCTCCTCACGATTCCCTAGCCTTGGAGCAGCATGGGAGGGTTTTTGGAGAAACCCTCGTATGTTTTACACTTAAGGAGGAGATCATCTTTTATTAAATCTTGTTCTGAGGATTCTGCCTCCTGTCACTCAGCTATGGCGGTTAACCCTCCGCTATGGTGGTTAACCCTCCGCTATGGCGGTCCCACTATAGTGGAATAATTACCACTATAGCGGAGTGATGTCATCCCAGATTATTTCAAAAAAATTAGAAATTTCCACTATGTCAGCCTACTTAAACAAACGTACTTTAAATTAGTTTCCCCAAATAATTCGATTTCACGATTCTTAAAGTAACAACGGGTCCGGTCGTTATAGGTCAACATATTCCTTTCATTTACTTTGGGCTGCCAACAACTTGTCCTAAATGTACCTCACTTTCTCTTGGGCTTCCTTCACCAGGTCTGTTCCCAAAGGCTTCACATCACTCACCTCGAACCAACCTATGAGTGATCTATAACTTCTACGGTAAAGGGCTTCAAATGGGGCCATGTCAATACTAGAGTGATAACTGTTGTTGTAGGAGAACTCATACAACGGTAGGAATTTATCCCAATGACCCCCAAAATCAACCACACATGCCCGTAGTATATCCTCAAGCACCTAAATAGTCCTCTTTGACTGCCCATCGGTCTGAGGATCAAAAGGCAGTACTAAGATCAATCTTGGTGCCCAACTCTTCATGCAACTTGTGCCAAAATTTGGAGGTAAACTACGTACCTCTATCAAATATGATGGATATTGGCACCCATGCAATCTCAAGACTTCCTTGAAATATATCTTGGGTAACTTCTCCGAGTTATAATTCACCTTAATCAGAAGAAAATGAGCGAACTTTTTTAGTCTATCCACTGTGACCCGGATCGAGTCATACTATCCCAAGGTCTTAGGAAGACCCATTACGATGTCCATAAGAATCCTCTCCCACTTACACTCGAGAATGGGCATCCTCTGAAGCAAACCTGTAAGCCTTTGATGTTCGTACTTCACCTGCTGACAGTTATGACAATTGGCCACATACTCTACAATATCTCTTTTCATTCGGGGCCACCAATAGAGCTGTCTCAAGTTACGATACATCTTGGTTGCTAGGATGTATAGAGTATTGGGAACCATGAGCTTCTGCAAACAAACTCAGATTCACATCATCAATTCGAGGCACACACCCGCCCCCTCACCCTCAACACACCACACGCATCAAGTGTGGCATTTGGAGCTTTACAATATATCACTTTATTATGAATCTTGTTCAATTTTGCATCCTCAAATTGCTTATCCTTGATTCTATAAAAGAATGTTAACCTTGCCTCTACACTAGCCAAAACTCTACCCCTTCCAAACACTCAAGCTGCATAAACCATATTGCTAGAGTTTGGATCTCTCTAGCCAAAGGTTGCCTCATCACACCCAAACAAGCCAAACTTCCATACTTACGTATTTCTGGCTCAATGCGTCTGCCACCACATTGGCCATTTTGGATGATACTGGATGGTCACATCATAATCTTTCAGTAGTTTCATCCACTGCCTCAGCCTCAAATTCAAGTCCCTTTAAGTGAAAACATGCTGCAAACTGCGATGGTCTGTGAATACCTCACACTTAACACCATAAAGATAGTGTCTCGATATTTTAAGTGCAAAGACCACCACTGTCAACTCCTAGTCATGAATTGAGTAATTCATCTCATGAAGCTTCAACTGCCTTGAAGCATAGGCAATCACATTCATGTCCTGCATCAACACATCACCCAAGCCAGAATGTGAAGCATCACAAAACACAGTGAAATCCTTATCTTCAACCAGCACGGCAAGGATGGGAGCTGTGGTCAAAAGAAAGCTCTCTTAACATTTGTCAGACCAAAGAAATGGTACCTCCTTCTGTGTCAACCTCATTAAATTTGTAGCAATGGAGGCAAAGTTCTTGACAAATATCCAGTAATAGCTATCCAGACCCACAAAGCTCCAAACTTCAATCACGGAGTTAGGCCGAGCCCAACTCTTAACAACCTCAATCTTCTAGGGATCTATCATTACTCCTTTTTCATAAACCAAATGCCCCAAAAAGGAAATCGAAGACATCCAAAACTCACATTTAGAGAATTTAGCATAAAGCTGCCTCTTCTTCAAAATGCCCAAGACTATGCGTAAGTGACCTGGATGTTCCTTCTTACTCTTGAGTAAACCAAAATATCATCAATAAAATACAATTATGAAAGAATAGAGGAAAGACTTAAAGATACCATTCATCAAACTCATGAATGCTGCCAGTGTATTAGTCAATCCAAAGGATATCACCAAGAACTTGTAATGTCTGTAACAAGTCCTGAAAGCTATTTTGGGTATATCCTCCAGCTGAATCTTTATCTTGTGATACCCTGACCTTAAATCTATCTTAAAAAATACTGAAGCACCCTGCAACTAGTTAAATAAATCATCTATTTGAGGCAAAGGGTACTTGTTCTAGATTGTAACCTTGTTCAGCTGGCGGTAGTCTATACACATTATCATCTAGGATGAATGAATTCCTTATGAAGTAACTCCTGCAACTGACCCTTGAGCTCTCTCAACTCAGCCAGATCCACTCTATAGGGAGGGATAGGGATTGGGCGAGTGCCCAACTCCAAGTTAATGTCCTGATCCGGAGGCATATCAGGCAAGTCAGTGGGGAACATCTTCTAAAATTCGAACACTAAGGGAATTGACTCAATAAAAGAGTCCTCTGCACTAATATCCCAAAGATGTGCCAAAAAGGCAAAACATCCCTTCCCAACTAGCTTCTTAGCTCGAATAAAGGAAATTATTTTCACAGGTCCAGACTTATAAACACATTCCCATTCTAACTTATCAATCCCATGCATGTCTAAGGTCACAATTTTAGCATAACAGTTCAGAATAGCATGATATGTGGATAACTATGTCATGCCCATAATGATATCACAATCAAGTATACCCAGAATCACCAAATTCACCCAAGTTTGAAAACCCATGAACATAACAGAGAAAGCACGATACACTTGAGTCACTACCACAGAGTCTCCAATCGGAGTAGATAAATACACAGGTGAGTCAAGTATATCACAAACCATGTCTAAACCCAAGTCAAATTTAATAGATATATATGTATAAGTAAAACCCAAATCAAATTAGACCGTAGCCATCTAGTCACAGACGAGAATAGTACTTGTAATGACTGCATCTAAAGCCTCCACCTTAGATTTGCCTGGGAAGGCTGTCATGCCCCGAGCTTACCCCCTGGACGTAATACGGGACCCAAGATCACAAGTGATCTAAAGATAACCCTCTAACATTAGCATGACTTAAAAACTGAACAAAATATAAGAATGGAAGCTTAACTAAAGTAATGAAAAACTTAATATGTTATAAAAATATAAGTATAAAAAAATGACAATCTGAAATAAGCTGAATATCTGACTCTATGTATAAAAGCCTCTAATACTGACGAGCTGCTCGGACAAGCCCTCAGCTAACTCTAAATACTAAAAACTGAACAAAAAAACTAATAATCTAAAATAAAGCTAAACTCCAAGTCCTTGAATGAGGAGGACTCACCAAGCTGGCCGGATGTGCTGCTGATCTACTAGCCTCAAATCTGGGGGACAAGCTACTGAATCTACACCATGATAGGATGAAACACAAAGAGGTATATGGTCAGTACTATGGAATGTACTGTGTATGAGAGATATGCATATGTCATGATAAAATATACTTGAAAGCATCATTAAAACTGATATTATGCATAAGTCGTGGTAAAATATACTTAAAGCATAACTAAAACTAAAGTCATGTAATGATAGTAAAATCTGTAATGAAATGACTTAATGCAATATCATAAGCTGAAAACACCTTCACAATCATAGTAATAGTAGAAAGTCTGAAATCTAAAAACAAAGAGTCAAATACATTAAAAGCTTGAAACCATTTCTGTGGGAGGTTCTCTAACCGACATAGACCATGTGAGCTCTATAGAATCTAATGTATACGCCCCATCGAGAGGACCTAATATACCTTGCTAGGGTATAAAGGCATGACTGTGGAGTGATGACTAGTTCTAATGCCCAACACAGGGGCTAATAAACCTACAGAGGCATGTAGTTCTGGGACTAAGGGTACGCTCACCCCGTTCAACTCGGTGCTAAATACTACTCCTAAATCATACGTATAGCTCATATAATACTGGGGCATATCTGATGCCAAAACTGATCATAACTAATGATATATCTGATGTCAAATCTATTTGAAAAGTATAAGGACATATCTGATATCATGCAATTTCAATTCATAAGTCTTAAAACTTAGCATAGCCATAATTCAAAATATACTTTTCTTTCTAAAGTCATAACTTGAAGAATTAGGCATACAATTTCATAATACTTAGGTCATGTTATTTAAACATGCCAATTTTGAAAAAAATATGCAATTTAGTGAAATCATACTAGAAATCCTTCTTTATGCATGTGCTTTTGAAAACACTTAAGGAATCTCAAATAAAACATGTGCAATGAATGAGAAACCATGAATTGATGCTAATAAACTGATTTCATAATAATTTTACAAATTGGACAAGGGTTAGCCTTCAAATCATGAATAGGAAACCATTTATAAAAATCTATGTAAAATCATGCAATTTAGAGTTAGAATTCATAGAAGAATCATGAGGAAATAATTTAGAGAAGAATCCATGAGAATTGGGTAAGAACCCTAATTTAGAAATTCATAAAATTAATTTAGAAGATTGAGATTTTGGACATAAGGGTGAAGGAATTCCCTTATTGAATACCCACATACCAGAACTTGAAGATTTCCTAGCTTGGGACTTGAGGATGAAGGATGGGAGAAGAAACCCTAGGCCTTGGAGCTTGAGAGTAGGATCCTTTTTTCTTTTGGGAGCTTGAATTAAGAGGATGGAAGAGAACTAGGCTAAGTGGGAATGAAACCCCTCCTATAGGCTTAAAACAACAGGGTTTACGATTTTAGAGTGGGAAAGGACCAAAATACCCTTACTTAAACTTGTAGAAAAAGTGTAAAAAATTCACCGGATGGGCCCTTTGACGGGCCATCGAAACTCCCACGGGCCATCGGGATCAAATCGTGGGATTCTGAGGCTAAAAATGGATCACTGGCCCATTCCAACGTCTGGGGTCCCAAGAGATGTCTTGCCTCCCATGGGCCATCGAAAATGGGCATCACAGTCTCCACGAGCATCATCTCTTCCCACGCCCGTCGAAATAGGCATCGGGTCTTTGGCAGCCTGATAGTGTTTCACTAAAATGCCCATAACCTTTTACTCTGGACTTGGATTAACGAGCGGTTGGTGACATTGGAAAGAAGAATCAAATGCATTTAATTTGGTGGGTACTAGGCCACCTAACTCTTTATATTCTAGGAGTTATGATCGTTTGAAGTTGACCTTAGTAAGAACTTACAAGAGAACAATCGGTAGAAAGGCTTTCAACTTAACTTGGAACTAGGGGTCCTTTATGACTTCAATTCACATCTAATACTCCTTCAAAACTTAGGAATTGATCTAAATACTTAGATTCATAAAAAATTCATCTAGTTTGAGTCTAACAACAAATGAAAAACAGATCGAATCTTAGTTTAGAATTTCTGGGGTGTTACAATATCTCTCCCTTAGGATCATTCATCCTCGAATGAAGACTACTAAGTTGAGATTAGAGGAGAAAAGTGTTGCAATCCTATCAACGGAGTTCTAATAGCTAAAGTATTTCATGGTAACAAATTTCTGACTGAAATAAAAACTGAGAGGGATTCATGGAACATGTATGCATACTGAGAGCATAAGTATAACTGATGGGAGACAAAGCTGAATATCTAACATGATAACTGGTCTAGATTAAGAGTAGTGACTCAGCTGAAACTCGTAGAGAACGAACACATTCATAGAGATCATAGTTAACTGAATGAAACATCAAACTGAGAGGAGTAGCTATACAAGAAAATTATTCTCTTCTAAACTGAACTTACTACCATGGACTTAGCTGAACGTAGGGTCTCCTGGCCTTAGGAATGATTACCATCATGTCTGAACTGATATGATAAGAGCACCCTGGGCAGGGAGTAAGAACAAGACTATTCCTGCCTAAACAGCACAACTGATAGCTTTTAAGCTTAAGAACATCTTTTTAACTACACTGACTCTCTGAATAGCATACTTACCATTTGCAACTAAAATTCTCACCAGCGCACATATAGATAGTAAGGTCTGAGTCTAACTACTCTCTTCAATCATGTTCGAGCCTATCTCGACAAGATCTCTTGCATCTAGAGTTATCCCCCAAGAATAATGTTCCTTCTTATCACGAAAATCAACTAACCTTGAGCTCTTAACCAATGGGATCCCTAGTAGTGTAAAGCAAAAGCCCATATGTATTTCATCACGATATTCAAGCTTATAACTATGGTCACCTTATGTTTTCTTGTATCTTACACTATCAAAGACTTCTCCTCTCTTCCCTAGAATATGTATGAGCTGCAACTTGAAGAACTTTTACAACGAGGCATACTGGAATTGAAGACTTCTAAGCTAGAACCTTGAGGGATGGAGACTTGAAGATGGAAATCCTTAGCTTGGAGCTTGAAGCTTGGAGGAGTGGAGTTATTTCCCTCTTGGGATTTTGAATGAGGGGAATGGGAAAGGTTTAGGATAATTGCGGATAAAACCCCACTACAAGTGTCAAAATGACCTCACTTAGGAGTTAAGAGAATAGGGAAAAAGACCAAAATACCCCTAACTTAAAAAAGAAATTACAGAAAAACTTTCATCAGACAGGCTACCCGACGGGTATCAGAACCACGATGGCCTATTAGACTAAGTCATCGAGCAAACTAGCTGAGGCTTAGGTTCACTGGAGGATTTCCATGGTGGGTTCCCACGTCCCGTATCAACCACAACACCCATGGTGACCGCCCATCGGAACACCAAAGGGATTGGGGAAAAGGCCACTAAAGGATTCCCACAATGGGGCCAATGTCCCGTGGTAGATGCCATGCTCGTCGCCCAAGGTCATCGGGCTGGGAATACTTTAGCTCAAGGCCACTGGATGACTTCTCACGATGAGCCCCACGGCTCGTCAGAACTCTGACGCCCGTGGTGGTCGCCCGTGGGGACTTACAGTTGTAGAAATTTTCTTGGGATTCTAAGTTGGAAAGCTGGTCCGAATACCAGGGTTGCTACAATATCTCCCCCTTGAGTTTGTGCTACCTTTCTAAGTTTGTGGACCTCTCACTAACCTCTCAACTGAACTATGATCAATTTACCCTAACAGAGAAAACACTACCCTAGAAGCTAGTCTGAGTGTACACTTCCTTCTATAGTTTAAGGCACTCCCTCGCCTAAAAGTCTTGGCCTCAACCTTTATATCTCATATAAGGGCTATCCATATCATACTCATAACTGCCAACCTATCCCTCACAATAACATGTCAAGCTTACATGGTTCTAACTCTCAAAGTCCTCTCTTTCTACTACCCACCACACCAAATGCGTTAAAGCCTATACTGAGAAGCTTAAAATTGTATATCCTTCTATGGCCCACACACACACACACACATATATATATATATATATCATTCTCACATATTCACACTTGCTACAATTTCATCAACTTAAGCTCTTACATTATACTATACCACACTTACCAGATAAATCCCACAAAACCATCATTATCACTCTTATACTATCATCCTCTCGTTCACATTCTATACTTGGTCTATACTAGCACAATAACTTACTACTCTTTAGTCCACACCAATGGATGTATCATCCCATCACCTATCTAATAGAACACAACTCTGAATGCATGCTCTAACCAAATGCTATTCTTTCCTCTAAGCTACTACACTCCTGACTTCATACTTCTAGCTCTAGGTCCATTCTACTACTAATGGCTTACAACACAACATCTGTCGGGTGGCAACACAATCCAAGGATCTAGGTACACACTTTCCCTTCTTGAGGAATAATTAGCAATAAAGTTTTGGAAGAGATCTGAGAGCACCTCGCTGATAGATAATTTGACATTTACTACTTCTGGAATCACATATATGAAGTAAAAACAACGGAACTAGGAACAACACATAAATATAGGGGTAAATAGAGTTAAACTCTGTCGCACGATAAAGAGCATAAAAGAAGTGAGTTTTTCTAAAAACATCTCATAGCCTCTTTCTCATAAATATGGTGCACTTTACACCCATGAGAAAGACTCCACTTAACGCGACTTTTAGATACCCTGGGACTTTTAAACCTGATGCTCTAATACCAAGTTTGTCACGCCCCGAGCCTACCCCATAGACGTAACATGGGACCTAAGATCACAAGTGATCTCAAGATAACCCTCTGGCATTAGCATGACTTAAAAACTGAACAAAACATAAGAATGAAAGCTTAACTGAAGTAATAAGAAACTTAATATGTTATAAAATATAAGTCTAAAAAAATGACAATTTGAAATAAGATGAATATTTGACTCTATGTCTGAAAGCCTCTACTACTGACGAGCTGCTGGGACAAGCCCCCAGCTAACTCTAAATACTAAAAACTGAACGAAATAACTAATAGTATAAAATAAAGCTAAACTCCAAGTCCTCGAATGAGGAGGACTCACCAAGCTGGCTGGATGTGCTGCTGATCTACTAGCCTCAAATCTAGGGGCGAGCTACTGAATCTACATCATGATAGGATGCATCACAAAGAGGTACGCAATCAGTACTATGGAATGTACTGAGTATGAGAGATATGCACATGTCATGATAAAATATACTTAAAAGCATGCTTAAAACTAATATCATGTATATGTCGTGGTAAAACATACTTAAAGCATAACTAAAACTAAAGCTATGTAATGATAGTAAAATCTGTTATGAAATGACTCAATGCAATATCATAAGCTGAAAATACCTTTACAATCATAGTAATAGTAGAAAGTCTGAAATCTAAAAGAAAAGAGTCAAATACATTAAAAGCTTGAAACTATTTCTGTGGGAGGTTCTCTAACCGACATAGACCATATGAGCTACATGGAATCTGATGTATACATCCCATCGAGAGGACTCAATATACCTTGCCAGGGTATAAAGGCATGACTGTGGCGTGATCACTAGTTTTAATGCCCAACAAAGGGGCTAATAAACCTACAGAGGCACGTAGTTCTGGGACTAAGGGTACACTCACCCCGTCCAACTCGGTGCTAAATACTACTCTAAAAATATACCTATAGCTCATATAATGCTGGGGCATATCTGATGCCAAAACTGATCATAACTAATGACATATATGATGTGAAATATTTTTGAAAATCATAAGGACATATCTGATGTCATGCAATTTCAATTCATAAGTCTTAAAATTTAGCATAACAAAAATTAAAAATATACTTTTCTTTCTAAATTCATAACTTAAAGAATTAGGCATGCAATTTCATAATTGTAATGACCCTTCCGGTCATTTCCACATACACGTTTTCCTTGTGCCGTTAGAGCTTATTGTAGCGGACCCAAGTCACTTAAGGCTCTTCAGGACCGGTATTTTGGTGTTGGGTCCATTTGTTTGGTCGCATTATAAGTTTTGAAGTCAAGCAAGTCGGCAAAAGTTATCGTAAGTTCTTTAATAAATTTTTTGAACTTTGGGTAAAATGTCTCAGAGCTTTTCTCTCAATATATAAAGAGTTAGAAGTCCCCCAAAATACCAAATCAAAGGTCTACGAGTCTAGTTTCCAATGCACAAAACCTCATGTCCAACTGATCTCTGAGTAAAAAGTTATGACTGTTTTACCGCGGACTGTCTGGCAGAAAACGGGTTGCGAACCGGGTCGCGAACCGGGTCGCAAACCGGGTCGGGTCAAGACCGATTTAAGACTTAACTTCACGTTTTAAAATGCCATTTCAGTTCTGAAACAGTGAGAAAACATACGGGAGGGTTCCAAGAGAGTTCTTGAGTATCAAAATCGTGTGATGGTGAAGTACGAGCCTAAGCTTAAGAATTTTATTAGCATCGCGCGTATATTTGAAAATATTTTATTTTAAAGTTGAATTTGGTAAAAAGTTATATTATTATTACCTTTTAAAAATATTTTAAAGGTTTATGAAAAATATTTTGTTACGATATAAGTGTATATGTATTTATTTTATAAGGTTTTTATACATTGTAATATTTTAACGGAGATAGTAAATTTAGTTATGTTGAAATTTATTATTATAATATAGTAGGTTTTATTCGAAATAATTTTCTATGAATTATGGTATATTTAAAAGTTATATTTATTATACCACGAACTTATGCAATACCCGAATATATACGTATTGGGGAATGAATATCTTGGTGCCACCTCTACCTCCACGTGGAAGTGGAGGGAGTGGACACCATAACCATACTTAACTGGTGGCACTTTCTCAATTGGATAAAGTCAAATGTGAAATGATTCATTTATTGTTGGGTATATATAAAACTCATTTTACACCATTTTGTCCAAGACAACTTTTGTACTGTACATATGTACATATTACGTGAGGAGTATTTTGAGAGGAAAACTTTTGTTAATTATTCAATTACTGAAAAGAAAATCAATTATCGACGTCAAGTTATTCAAGCCCGAGTTCAAGTTTGATTTCGTTTCGGAGCTTCTTTTTGGAGAGGTTCAAGCTTGTCATCGGACGACAGGTAGGTTACGATTTATTTTTCCTAGACTCCGCATATATAGGAAAAAATTGTATTAATGGGCATCCTTGGGTTGGTTTATTAGGTTGGTACCACAGACCTTGGCCGCTTTATTCATATCCGCCTACTTTTGTTCCTCCGTTGCTTGTAGTATTTGCCGATATATTTTATTTACCCTTGTGGTCCTGTGAGGCCTTGTTGACTCTGGAACATAGAAGGTGGGATTTTGGGAATGTCCGCGAGTCTCGGGCATAGGATTATCCTTCTAGGCTGGTTATACTTGCTGAGTAGCTGTGGGCCTGTGCAGGGTCGATAGGTTGATTGTGAGCTGCTGGGCAGCTATTGTGTTTGATCATACCATTTTCATGCAAATAAAGAGGTTTTATACATGTTTTACTACGGTTTGGGCTTCGGGCCTACTGACACCATTTTCTAAACCTTGCATGGCCCGGGGGGCCCATTTTTTATGGAAATAATTTTGAAATAGTTTGATTTAACTTGTGAATTTCCTGGGTAAAAGAAAGTAAAATTATGTTTTAAATCATCAGTTTTACGATTAACGCTAGACTCGGCAGGGCCGGGGTGCTAGTTGAGTTTTCTTGCTACTTGGGATGATTTTTAGCCTCGGTCGGACCGAGCACCTGAGATGACTTTTTACTGTTTAGACCCGGTTATTCCCGGGCACCCTTGGAGGGGTTTTTGAGATATTTTCCTACTACTTTATTCCTGGACAGGGTCTGGGCATGCATATTCGAGACTGGGTCTCTATCTTGATACCGGACTTGCTTCCGGATGACATGTTTGATACTGAGTTTTAGTATGGGGTCTGGGACCTCCATGGACCTTGCCATCCGGGCC